>VWYK01127885.1:54033-168627 GCA_013399775.1 Semnornis frantzii | reverse complement strand
GTCCCTTCCAAGCCCTAACAGGCAGGGATTCTGTGACTCTGGACTGCTTACACAGAGCACTGTGCTGCTCTTTCACTACTCCACACACCAAAGCAGGAACTGGGAGCTGATGTACAGTGAATAAATCACTCCAGCCAGCACCCTCTCAGCCTGCTCTCCAGGGAGTAGCTACTCTGGGAAGTAAACTCACACTAACTGTTTAAAAAATACAGACAGGCTTACATTTCACACTGTAGTGAGACAACGTGAGTATGCCAGCCATGGAATTCAGACCTCTAGAAGCTATCTGCTTGCCATCATTTCTCACCCCTCCATTTGAGTTTCCTCCACAGAACACAGCACTGAGAAGTTAATGTTTGCTTCTCAGCTGAGGGACAGAGTGCTGCTGGTGCTATCAAGCCAGGCCCACATGCCAAGGGACTGCTGGGGGCCTGGAGAATGCAGAGGCAAATCTTGGCACCGACACATCTCATTTTTTACAAGCACCTGGGATTGCCCCAATCTGGGGTTATTTTCATGACCTTTACAGAGGGCTGCTCTGAATTACTGATCTGGTTGAAGATGTCCCTCCTGGGGGATGCTGGGGAGCTGGACTAGATGACCCTTAAAGGTCTATTTCAACCCAGACTATTCTGTGATGCTGATTTCTGCACCACCAAAGATTTTAGACAGCAATGAAGACACTGATTCTAAAATTACAGTGTGAAAACATTCCAGTCCTGAATCCTTTTCTTCAACAAAGGGTGCCCTTAATCACAGCCTGAGAGAGAAGGTACAAGAGATTAATGAAACCCTAACAGGTGAGAGCAGGTAAGGGAAGCACCTGAAGGCAGAGCAATAAATAATTCTCAGCTCACATCTCCTGGAAAGATGGACACAGGAAGCCACCTGCCTAAGCAGTATTCAGCAGTCATGGGTGCTACAGGGGAGGCTGCCAGTGAAAGAAACAAGCACTGCTACAGTTAGGATACACTTGGGAGGGAAAAAAGGTTTGAGCAATGAGGTCAGGAAGGAGAAGGATAATCCCTGCAGTAAACCAGCACACAAAACTCACCCTGAACAAGCTGGGCAGTGCACTGACAATGTTCAGCAATGGACAGTCTTGGCAAGAAAGGAAGCAAAATACAGACAGGGTCTTGTATGCTGAGGGTGGAACTGAGCTCCAGGCACCCAAATTCAGTCATCCTGTAAGTGCCTGGTCCTGGTGCTCCCAGCACATGCCAATGGGGCATGGAGGGTGACCCTCCTGTAGCCAGTCACCTCGGGTTGGCCAGATCACTGCAAAGGCTGAGAGCAGCTGTCTCTTGCTCCAAGGGGTGGAGAAGCAGCAGGGTGAGGGTGAAGAGAGCAGGGATTTGGATGCCAGAATAAAACAATAGGAGAGGAAATTCACAATAGCAGACAAGCACATGGAATGTCTAGAGCCAGCCTCGTGCTCTCTGCATTACTCTCCCTTATCACCTTGGCACATTTAAGTGTCATGTTACCAAGACAAGACAGAAAGGTTTCCTGTCCCTCTTTCCTAATATCATTCACCTCGTCCTAAGCCTCCTATAAAAACTGCCTTTTTATTTCCATTTTCCCTCTTTAAGATGTCTGAAGATACTTAAACTTTGTGCTCAGTGGAGAGAGAATAAACAGACAATTTACAATCCCATCTCCTCCATGCCTGATATGACACAAATTGTTCCCATGATTACTGCAGGTCAAGTTTTATACTCTGCAAGCCCTGAACTTTTGCTCAGTGCTCCAAACTCATTCTCCCACAACTACACATGTGCTAAACCAAGTCTGCATACCCCAAAGACCTTCTTAGCCTTAGGGCTGAGGAACATCAGCAGGGACATGTGGCAAGCTGCTGGTCCAAAAGGGGTGGCTGCAGCAAGGACACAAGGAGCCAGGAGAATCTCAGCTGCTGCTGCCGGTCCTGGCCCTGTGCACACTTCCCAGGAAGGTGCAATGCAAATGTGCTGCTCTGTTCCACTTAGCTGATAGCCCAAGCACAGCTGTACAGTTTCTCCCTGCACAGTTTCCAAGCACTACTGACTAATTCTGACTGCCAGAGCTTTCAGCAGGCTCCCCTTTTCTGTCCTATCCATATCTCAGATTAAGCTTCAGCTATCAACTTTTCACCCTGCACTGCGATAAGGAGTCAGGCACTTGTTGTGCTTATACTGGAAGCAGAAGTGATGGATAGCTGGGAATTACCAGCAGATTGCATTATATTTTACTTACTTTTGGGTTATGATTAGAAAACAGGCACAGAGTTACTACAGCACAACCCATAGGAGACAGGCAACTGTAACTTGCCTACTTCTAAAAGCAGCCCAAAGCAGAAAAACAACTTCCTCTTGAGCTCAGCACACAGTGATGTAAAGCTTACAATATGTTGTCTGAATCAGGTGTCCTGTCACTGCTGCTGGAGTATCTTTCCTTGCACCCTGCCTCTAAATTGTCATGTGGTGGAGGAGGTGGTTTCAAGGTGGTTTGAAAGCTGCTGAGGGTCCTGGAGCATCTCTGTGAGGAGCAAAGGTTGAGAGCTCTGGGGCTGAGAGCCTGCAGAAGACTGAGAGAGGATTTGATCAATGCTCAACAAGAGCTAAAGGGCAGAGGGCAAGAGAATGGGGCCAGACTCTTGTCAGTGATGCCCAGGGACAGGACAAGGGGCAGTAGGCACAAACTGGAACCCAGGAGGTTCCATCTGAACATGAGGAAAAACTTCTTTGGTGTCAGGATGGCAGAGCCCTGGAGCAGGCTGTCCAGGGAGGTTGTGAAGTCTTCTCTGCAGAGATTCCAACCCCACCTGGGCATTGTGACCCTGCGCAAGCTGCTGTGGGTGCCCTGCCTCAGCAGGGGCTTGGACTGGATGAGCTCCAGAGGTCCCTTCCAGCCCTGACTGTTCTGTGACTCTGTGATTCCAACAACTGCAGGAGCAGTTTTTGAGGGGAAGCAATAAAACACAATCTGCAAACTCTGTGGCCCAAAACTCCTCTGAGGGTATTGGAGAAAACCAAGGAGAGCAACCAGCCCCAAAGGAAGGACGAAGAACAACTCAAAGTCACATGCTTCAAAATCCTGAGCAAGAGATGCACACACCTGTGTACATTGAAAACTTGCAGTCCTGCATTATTTCATCCAGCCGTGTTCAAAGAGAGCCTGGCTGGGATTGCTGGGCAGTCCCTGTGCAAAACACCCTGCAAGCTCTAGAGTCATCTTAACACCAACGAGTCAGAGTTCTTGGGCAGACTCCTGTTTCTGGAGCCAGCCATACCTGACCATGGCATGGCAAAGACCTCAAGGGTTCCTCAAGTTTTCCAAAAATTCCTACCAGGAGAGGAAGGGAACAGCAGGCATCTATGAGCTACAAGACAGTCACAAGGAGCAGCCAAAGCACACACTGACAAATGGCCACACAGGTGAACTGAATGTGGACCCCAGCATGCCAGTGGGCAGCTGCTCCTCCAGGTTGGCTGTTTTTAAACTTGAAACATGCAGCAAACAAAGTAATTGAATTTCTGGAGCTATTTTTCATTTGGGTCATTGGTGAAGTATTTTAACTGAGCTCCAAAGTACAGAATTTACTCCTCAGTCTGTATTCCTTACACACTCCTAGATAACTTGAACCCCAGGAGCCACCAGGGAACGTTACACTGACTCCAGTTTACTCTCTTGCCAAGAAAGAGAGAAGGGAAAATCAGCCACCCCAGTAAAAATTTATCTGCCTTCAGAGAGCACAGAAAACCTCAAAGACTGAAATGATTTCAAAGATTAAGGGTTATCTGCTTGAAAAATACTGATTAGATTATGCATTTCAATTCACAAGTAAGAGCAAAAACAGCTGAAGCAGAAAGGGGATGAAGAGGAGAAGAGTTAGCAGGCATCAGCCTGCTTTGCTGCAAGAAAGGCCATCCTCAGACAGAGCACACTGATGCCATTCCCATTTCTGCACTGGGAAGTAGGTTTTTGGGTATGCAGACACTGGTAGCTGCACAGAACTGCAGCACTGTAAAGGTGAATCCCCAGAGGGGTGGTGGTCAGCTACAACACAGGAACAAAGCACCCCTGAATGGAACAGGTGCACAGCTGGGGTGCCCCTGCCTGCCCAGAGCTCCATCCCAGCAGGAGAGCAGGAGGGGAGGTCTCTGGGAAAGGGCAGACTTCAGCCTAAAGTTCAAAAGCAGGGGAGAAACGCAAGTCAATCCTCAGGGAGAAATGCCTGCTGGCAGGTGGCAGCACACAGGCACACACACAGAGGGTGCAGAGGGCTCACCTGGATCAAGTCTGGCTGCTCTCCTCTGTGGCCATGAAACAGACTGCACGAGACACAGAATCCCAGGGGCAGCTCAGCCTAACCTCTGCTCTCTCTCTTACATAGGGCTCTGCATTCCATGCTTTTAAGCACTTGCTAGAGCAAGAGGGCCCCAGAACGTGTGGTCACCTGCCCTGTGGCACACAGGACCTGCTGCCCTGCTGGACACTGGTACAGTGGCAGAGGTGCTAGAGCGTGGCAGCAGAAGGGTCTGGAGCACAAGGCCTGAGAAGAGGGAGCTGGGGTTGCTCAGCCTGGACAAAAGAAGGCTAGGGCAGACCTTCTGGCTCTCCACAACTCCCTGACAGGAGGTTGGAGTCAGGTGCGGGTTGGTCTCTTCTGCCAAGGAACAAACAATAAGATAAGAGGAAATGGTTTCAAGTTGCTCCAGGAGAAGTTTAGTTTAGACAAGAGGAAAAAATTTCTTCCCTGAAAAGGTTATCAAGGCCTAGCCCAGGCTGCCCAGGGTAGTGGTGGAGGTCTCATCCCTGGAGGGATGGAAAAGCTGTGTAGCTGCGATGCTGAGGGATGTGGTTTAGCAGTGACCTGGTAGTGCTGGGTAAGGGTTGGACTTGATGATCTTCAAGGTCTCTCCTAGCTAAAGCAGTCCTGAGGAGGCAGCACATGTTGGGGCTGGAAGGCACAAAGTTTCTCACACCCTGCAAGCAAGAAAAAGTGTGGGAGCTGGTATGGTCTGTGGCTAGTTGAAGGACTGGCAGTTGCCTTTTTAAGCAGCACACCACAGCTCTTCAAGCTGTGGGTGGCTTCTTCTCCCACCTTTCTCTTACGCTGCTGTGCTCCAGGGAATTAAAAGAACACCTCTCCAGGAGCTTTTAATTTGAAAATGAGGATTAGCCTTTTTTAACAGATTAAAGGGGGAGCTAATGCTATTAAGAGGCTCGCTGCTGAAATGTTCTCTTTTGAACCAGGTGTGAAGAATCCTCTCCTTTGGGGAAGGCTGACTGGAACCCAAGTTCTGGCAGCTCAGGACCTCACCCCCCATTTTTCTGCCCTTCACAGAAACTGCAGCGTCAGGACACTAAACCAGCATCATCTGTCACTGAAACTGCACTGGAAAGTGCACTGCTATAAATTCCCAAACAGAGGCATTTATAGATTAGTGGAGCTTATCCTCAGCTGGAGGTTAATGCTATGCATTTGTGAATAAATACAACTATAAAGAAGTCACTGAAGAGGCAGCACTGGGCTCTGCCGTCCCAACCTCTCTGCGGCGCGACGCCCAGCAACTCTGTTTGATCTTCCAAACCACAGCTGCCACCAGGAGCAAAGACAGGAAACAACTGTGGAGGGAAACAGAAAGAGAAAGATCTTATTGACCTTGTTCATCACGTAAAGGCAGCTGAGAAACTCGAGCAAGTCAAAAAAGTCAACTGTAGAATTCTTAGAGACACTTTGAGGAGAGATAATAGAGCGGAGCCGAGTGGCTGGCAGGGCTCAGCGCTTGTGACACCCAGCGAGGAGCGGTGCACATCTATCTGCAGAGAGCTGTGCCACTGCTGCCTCTTTGACCTCCTTATCCATCCTCCACTTTCCACCAGAAAATCAAAACAGTAATGCTGAAAGATTTAATCATCTCAGAAAAGTCAGCATTGACTGCCTTGGGTGGCATTTCAGGCGAGAGGATAACCCAAACCAGCGAAAGCCTCCACGGGAGGAGGCTTCCTCTCCCAAATGACAAAGCTAAGATAAAGCATAGGGGAGCTGGATTCTTTCTAACTGGCTGTTGCAGAACTACAGGCATCTCTTGATTTCCCCAGATCTATACTGCTTTCCTTAATTCTGAAGAGAAGAGGCTGAGCAGATTTATCAACACTGGAGAGAATGCAAAGGAGCAGATTTAACAGAAAGCAGTTAAAATAATAAAAAGAATAATAAAAGTCAACGTTATCAACAGTTATGATCTTATCACATTGAATACTTAATGAGCAACTGCAAGGCACACAGGCTTGGGAGACTGAAATTCTCCCTTTTGTGCATCTGAACCCCAGTGGAAACCTCTCCTCAAGTGCTGCACTGATGTGGAGGAGAAGGTGGCTCCAGACCTCCCTCCCCATGCCCTAGTGGATATTTAAAGAGTGCTTAAAGGCAGATGAACCACAACAGATTATTTATTTCCTAACACGAGGAGGAACTTCTCTGCTGAGACGGTGCCAGAGCCCTGGAGCAGGCTGCCCAGAGAGGCTGTGGAGTCTCCTCCTCTGGAGAGATTCCAACCCCACCTGGGCACTGCCATCCTGGGCAATCTAACCTGGTGAGGCTGCCTTGGCAGGGGGGCTGGGTTAGATGATCTCCAGAGGTCCCCTCCAGCCCCAGCTCTGCTGGGATTCTCTGTGTCTCCCTGGGCAGGCTGTGTCCGGGTGGAGTGGGCACAGGACCCACAGCCAAGCAGGAATGACTGCAGTGGGAGAAAGACTCAGCACTCCCTCCTTCAAACACAGGCTCACCTCTGCTTCCAGAGATCAATCCTTTTTGCAGATCCTCAAACTCCCCTTTCACAGAGTCACAGAGCCTAGCAGCACTGTGGTTTGCACTGCACTCTTCCCCCCAGCTCACTCCACTCTCCTCTTCTACTTGAACATGAAGCCACCTAACGAAGCACTCCTGATGGGTGGCATCTCAGCCACCAAGTGCAGTGTGGCCAGCTGCAACCCCTTGCACTTGGCACTGGTGGGGCAACACCTTGAACACCTGCCCTGCAAGAAGGACACTGAGGTGCTGGAGCATGTCTAAAGAAGCACAACCAAGCTGGTGAAGGGTCTGGAGCAGAAGGCTTGTGAGGAGCAGCTGAGGGGACTGGAGGTGTTGAGCCTGCAGAAAAGGAGGCTGAGCCTTCTGGCTCTACATCTCCCTGAAAGGAGGTTGGGGTCAGGTGGGGGCTGGTCTCTTCTCCCAAGGAACGAGCAGTAAGACAGGAAGCAAAGGTCTCCAGCTGTCCCAGGGTAGGTTTAGGTTGGACATTAGGAACAAATTCTTCCCCACAAGGGTTGTGAAGCCCTGGAGCAGGCTGCTCAGGGCACTGGTGGAGTCCTCATGGCTGCAGGGAAGGAAAAGCCAGGAGACGTGGTGCTGAAGGACACCAGTGGTGACACATGGGCACCATGTGATGCACTCTAAGTATTTCTCAAGCTCAGATATGCACAGAAATGTGTTTTACTATCCTGTAGTAGATGCTATTAAAAGATTTGCACTTGCATGACTTCAGCATTAAAACATCTGCACAGCTTTCAAAGACTCCTATGGAGCTTATTTCTTGACAAATTCAAGCAGGATCACAGGGAGATTTGTTTGGCCTTTTGCATTTTAAAGAGGTGCACATTCCAAATCACTTCCCCCACACTTTCTCTAAATATTAAAATGTGACATTATTTCCCTGCAAGAGCCTGCCCATTCTGCTGCAGACACTAATAGTTGAGCCAGGCGTTTTTAATGGTTGCTTTACTTTCCTTTTGCAGGGCTGCTGGATGATTACTGACTCCTGCAGTTACAAAGCACTGTGCCCCCATTAAGGTAAAGAGTGTACATTAAATCTCTAATGCCTGTTTTGGTAAGGAATGTGCATTATTGATGACTGAGGACTTCACACCTTCAGCTTTCCCCTCCCCTCCTGCAGCTCCCTGCCTGCAGCAAGCGGCAGCAGCCCACCCCCAGCAGCAGGATCTCTCTCCTGGACAGGGTCATCTTTACATCAGATGGATTTTTGTTCATGCCACACCTGAACAAGCAGGAGTGAGTGATGGACTAGCAAAATTCTTGAGTGCCCACATTTGTCTTGGGACTTCCTCTGGGCACAAATGCTACCACACTCACTCAAAGGCTTTGGTTTGCTGCTTTTAAGCTCCTTTTTTCCTTAAGGAAACCTAAGGTGACATTTCCTTTGTCTCTGAGGTCCAAAGAGCCAACACCAGTAACCTCCACAGTGACACCCAATCAGCTTCTCCAGGGAGCTCGTGGATGTCCCCTCCCTGGAGGTGTTCAAGGCCTTGAGCAACCTGGGCTAGTGGAAGGTGCCCCTGTCCATGCTAGGGGGGCTGGAACTAAATGGCCTTTAAGGCCCCTTCCAACCCAACCCATTCTGTGAATCTCTCCCTGCCAAACCAGCACAGCCAAGCATGAGCTAATCTGTGCTCTGCTTTGTTCTCAATAACATTTTAACATCACTAAACAAATGGAAGGTGGGAATAAAACAAACCCTCCAAGGCAGCAGGAAAAGTGCTTCTGGCTGCATGTTTAATGTAAGCATGAAGAGAACACCACAACAGCTCTGCAGGAGTGCCCAGGCCACGCTGCCAAAGCACAGCAGCTGCCAGGCCACGGCCATGATGCCAGCACTCTGCTGAGAAGTTTCATCTCAGGACAAAGCTTTTTGCATGTGTGTCATGGGCAGCAGCTACTGCCCTGGCTACTCCACATCTCCCTCCCTGATACCACTTCATCTGGGGAAAGGAGATGAAAATGCAGAGGGCAGAAGGACAAGAGCAGATGCTTCATCAGCCCCCAGCACCCATTTCAGAGATCTACCTCCAGGAGGAGTTTGTCAGGTCAAGCAGAAAGATGAAAGCTGCATTGTGCTGTGCACAGTCAAGGTCACCTCCACCTCTCTGTGGGTGACCCTTACAGGACATGTGTGCTCCGTGGAGCTGTCAGCCAGCACCAGAAACACACATGCTGAGCTGAAGACACATACCAAAACACACTGAGCAAAATGGCTTCACTGCAGGAAAAGGCTGACTCGATGAGTTGGAAGAGTCAGGTCTGGACCTGCTCTGTTTTGGTTGGTTTAAAATCAGCATCTCCCTACAGAGTCATTTACTCCCTTGGGAAGAAAGCTAGAGCAGAGGACCAGGGGATCATGATCATCCTTACATTAAACCCCCTTCCCAGAACACAGCATTGCACATCTGTGCACACCAAGAGTCTCTCGGTGCTCTGCCCTGCCTCACTCTGGCACCTCAGCCAAGCCCTTCCAAAGAGAGCACAGAGAGAAACGAAGGATGGAGGAGCAGCCACAACAACTCCTCTTCGCCACAGCCCCCCGTGTCTCAGAGGAACAGCACCATGCATCTTTGGGCTGTCACAAGGAGGCAGCAAACACCCACAAAAGACAGAAAATCACAGAGTAAACTCTTTTCCCCCTTGCACTAAGACCCCTTGGCAGCACCTGGGCAGGAAACGGCAGTGCCTGCTTGCTGGGCTGGGGTCATCAGCTGCTGGAAGAGCCCTGGGGGGAGAGTGAAGTCAAGATCTGTCAGCTGGGTTTTTGCTCAGCCTAAAGCACTCTGCAAGTCCTGTCCTCCTGTCAGGAGCTTTGCAGAAGCCTTTCTTCCACACCACCTCTTGCCCCCACTGCTCTAATAATGACTCTCAGACTAGAGTGGGTTAACAGAGGCAATGCAGAACAACCCCAGAAGGATGTTTCAGGCATTAACTGTTAGCTGCACTGCAGGGCATTCCCCCGTGGCAGGAAGCCCTGAAACCACACTCCCTGTCCCACCAGACTGCACACTCCAAGCTCCCATTCACAGCAGAGATGATTTTCTTCCCACCCCACGTATCCCTAAAGATCTTTTTCATTTTGAAATAGTTGGAAAACCTCATCAGCACTTTGATGTGATGCATCCCTCTGCTGCATTAGGGCCCAATTATTAAACTCTCCCACCACGTTTGTCAGCATCACAACTGCTAGTAAAAAAATGGCACTTTTAAAAGCCCAAATATACAGCAGCTTCAGTGCTGCTGTGTTTTAACATCTATAGGTCAGTTAATGATTTCAGAAAGCACTGTGATGATTACTAGAAACACATCCCAAATTATTTTGATGAATTGGAAGCTATCTAAAGTGCTATTTGAAAGTAAATTTTAATGTGCTGGAGAGTTATAGGACATGTTTTCTAAGCACTCCATGCATTAAACCTCAAAATAATTGGAACAAGGCTGTAACACTGAAGGGCTGCTCACGGTTTGCACAGTTGGTTCTTGGTAAACACCCACCTGCAGCCAGCAGCTCTGATCTACAGATGGGTGACCTCACCCTCCTGCTGCAGACAGCAGCAGGGTCTGACATTCACAGCAGTACTGGGTCATTTTGGTTGGAAGGGATCTTTAAGACCATCAAATCAAACCATTAACCTAAGCTGATGTCTCTCGGCACCACACCTCCATGGCTTTTAAATCCACCAAGGGCTGGGGACTCTACCACTGCCCTGGGCAGCCTGGGCCAGGGCTCACCCACCATTCTGCAGTGACATTTTTCTTCATGTCCAACCTAAACCCCCCTGGCACAACTTCAGGCAGTTAACTCTTGTCCTATTGCTTGTTCCCTAGGAGAAGAGGCCAAGCCCACCCGACTCCAGCCTCCTTCCAGAGAGCTGCAGAGAGCCAGAAGGTCTCCCCTCAGTCTCCTTTTCTGCAGGCTGAGCACCCCCAGTCCCCTCAGCTGCTCCTCACAAGACTTCTGCTCCAGACCCTTCACCAGCTTGGTTGTTTCTTTGGACATGCTCCAGCACCTCAATGCTCCTCTTGGAGTGAGGGGCTCAAAACTGAACCCCATGTTGGAAGTGCAGCCTCAGCAGCACAGAGGCAGCCAACCCTGCCCTGGCCAACAAGGCACAGCTCACCTTGTCTGCAGCAGGTGATGCTCCCCTCCTGTCTGCTTTACAACCCACTCCCTGGCTGGCACCACCAGTCAGACACCCTGCAACATGGTGGAAGGCTCCATAAACACAAAGCAGGTTTGAGGCTTTGGGGTGTGCAGGAATTAATGTAATTGCCTCTGGTTGGTTGGGTTGGGTTTGAATTGGTTTCATTTCGCCTTTCAGGGTCCTGATTTGCAAGTCCTATGCTACCATGAAGGGTAGAACATGAGACAAGGGGAAAAGTCATCCTGCAGGTACAGAAGATGAAGCTTTAAGTAAGCACACCAAGAATCATGGGATACACACAAAAGAGTGGGCATCACTGCCATCCTGCAGGTGTTTTGAAGGCTCTTCTCTCATGCCACCTTTTCCTGGCAGGAGAAAGCTCCTCTGAATGCAGGGACATCTGAGGAGGCTGCAGCTAAGAGCAGGAATGGGGATCAAGCACGGTGTTGGCCTTCCATTCACAGTGCTCCTCTTAGCCTGCACTAGCCTGGATCATCTTGTCAGCTCCTGAGGAACACCCCAATGAGTGATGGTCTGTTGAGAGCTCTGTGGCTCACTCTGAAGTAGATCCTGTGTCTGGTAACTGAGCAGTTGCTCTTTGGTGTCAAACAGCAGCTTCAGCACAACACACACAGAAGCCTAAATCATGGGATCAAAGCCATCCACTAATTACCACTCAAAGATTCAGAAACCCAAAGTGCTTCTGTTACACCTCAAACCACTATGATCTCACAAGAGGCTTTTAAAAAGCATCTACAGTTACAGGTAATGATGACTAATTAATGGAGGAGAGATCAAAGGGCCTCACTGCTCTGGTCTGTAACAAAAGAAAGAGCAACATGGACCACATGGAAAGAAGGAAACCATCAATGCTAAACTGACAGACTGCTTCATCCTGTTAGAAATAATGTGAAGGTATTCCCAAACCCTTCCTTTTCTACAAGAAAAAAAGAGAGACTCAGACTGTATTTTAGGCACTTGATTGGTGCTGCAGAAACAAACAACTTAATAAGCAAAGAGAGTAAATGCAATATCTGCAGCACACCTCTGGATTTGAATTGCTGTTCCCACTCACTGCAAATACTGGGGAGTCCTCACAGCCAGGAGAACACCACACAGCACAAGGAACATCTGCCTGACTGCTGTACCAACCCAGACACTGCTCCCTCCAAAGCTTTTCTGTCCAGTGATTTGCACCAAACTAAGTGCACACTATTTGACACTCAGATCTTCACATGAGGCTCCCTGGGCTGCCAGGAAAACACAGAACTGGCAAGGTTTGCCTTGCTCCCACTGCTCATCACTGTAAGAGAGGCAGTGCTGAGCACCCCTAGGAGGAGGTTCCAAGGGTAAGTATGAAAGCCAAGACACAGAGCAGTTAAGAAATGGGGTGAGCTGTGCCTGTGAGGACACAGAGTGAAGCCACCAGAGGCCTGTGGCAAAGCTGAGGGTGAGATGACCCTTCAGAATCACAGACTGGTTTGGGCTGGAAGGGACCTTTGAAGCTCACCCAGGCCAACCCCTCTGCAGCCAGCAGGGACATCTGTGACTACAGCAGGTTGCTCACAGCCCTGTGCAACCTGACCTGGAATGCTTGCAGGGATGGGACATCTACTGCCTCTCTGGGCTGCCTGGGCCAGGGGCTCACCACCCTCACAGCGCAAAACATTTCTTCCCTCTAGTCTGAATCTCTCTCTCTCAGTTTAAAACCATCACCCCTTGACCTCTTGCAAAGGCTCTAGATCTGTTCCCACCTTTCTTATAGGCCCCCTTTGATCACCAGAAGGCTACAGTAAGGTCTCCCCAGAGGCTTCTCCAGACTAAGGTGATTATTTTTAACAAAGCCTGTGATTCCCATTTGCAGTCTCATACCCACAAATGCCAAATGTATAGGCCAGCTGCTCTGGCCAGCATCACTTGCATCTCAGAGAGATGTTGGCTGCCAGGTCCTCACCACATCTCCTGGCTTCCCACCTGGAGACAGCCAACCTGCTCCATAGGTCTTTTATACCCTGCAGGGCTCAACAGTTTCTTTGGCAGGAAGCTCTGGTTTCAGTTGTGGTCACTTCACACTGCTGACATCTCAGGGAAGTTTGTGGTCACTGCCCCCAGCTGCTCATTCTGAGGCTTTTAGAGCTGCTACACTGGGAAGGAGAATGGCAGCAGTGATGTGCTGTGACCTTGCTGCCCCTCTCCTAGTTTTGAAGCAAGAGGCCTCCTGACAAGATGCATGAAACACAGATGCAGTCTTTGGTTTGCAGTGTAGGGCTCACTGGTGAGCAGCACCTGTGCAGACTGGCAGATGTTTTCACACCTTGTGTGTGCAGAAGCACACTGGTGAGATGCCCACTGTCAGGAGGTGTGGCAGCCACAGAGAAAGCAGGCAAACTAACAAAACATTTCCTGGGGACTGCCAAAACAGGTCAAAAGGCCTCCTGAAAGACAGCAGCAAGGTTAGTAAATTAAAGAGCTCTGCCCTGGAAAGCAGAGGAGGAAACAGGAAAAAAGCCACAATTTGCTTCCAGTTGATTTGGCTCTGCAGTGGTTAACAATGGCCAGAAAATTGTTGCTGCTGCAGCTCCCATTCTAACACAGCATTAATGACACCATAACTTCACCCTTCCACCCAGCCCCTACACATTGACATTTGCTTAGCTTAAAGCCTTAACATGTTCTTAAATGAAGGAATGCTAACACCCAGCTCCATGCCAGGCTGCCTGCTCAGCACTGACTCCTGAAGGAGCTGCAGGAGCAGCCTGGGATGTACAAGGGTGGCCAGCAGGAGTGGGGCAGGCATTGACCCCCTGTACTCAGTGCTGCTGAGGCCACAGTTTTGAGCCACTCCCTGCAAGGAGGACACTGAGGTGCTGGAGTCTGCCCAAAGAAGCACAACCAGGCTGGTGAAGGGTCTAGAGCAGAAGTCTGGTGAGGAGCAGCTGGGGGAACTGGGGTTGTTCAGCCTGGAGAAAAGACAGTTTAGGGGAGACCTCCTCACTCTCCACAGAGTCCCTGGAAGGAGGCTGGAGCCGGGTGGGGGTTGGTCTCTTCTCCTAAGGAACAAACAATAGGACAGGAGGAAACAGCCTCAAGCTGTACCAGGGGAAGCTTAGATTGGCCATGAGGAACAATTTCTTCCTCAGAAGGGCTGTGAAGGCCTGGCCCAGGCTGCCCAGGGCAGTGGTGGAGAGATGAAAAGGAGGTTTGTGTGAAAGGTGGCCTGTGTCTCCAAGGTGGCTTTACCAACTGTCTCCAGGCTTTGCAGAAAGCCTTTTCATTGCCTCTGTTTAATGTGAGACTTCCCAGCCAATCCCATCCCATTAACACCACGGGGGGTTATCAGGCATTACTTATTTATGGCCTAAATTGGATCCAACTGTAATTATGAAATGCACCCTAGAGCACTGGCAACACAAACGCTTCCATGGCTGCCCTGCAAACAGCAGAGATGGATCCTGCTGCTCTAACCCACTGCTTAGTGAGTGAGTTATGGTGACTGCAAGAGGCAATATTGGGAGAGGAACTCAGCAGCAGTTACAGGGGAGGGAAGAATTTGTAATGCATTATAAATGCTCACTAGCAAACCACCAACAAACTGTCTGCTCCTAAATACACATCTTCTGCTCCTGGGGTAGGCTAAGCAGCACAGCAACGTAACAGGGAGGGCAGAGGGACAGCAGGGAGGCAGGAAGGGGAACTGCTGTTGGCTGCCTTCAGTCTGCCTCACTTGTCTCAGAATCCAGCCCACCCCCCTGCTAAAGCAGGGTCACCCAAGATCACAATATCCAGCTGGGTTTGGAAGGAGACTCCACAACCCCTCTGGGCAGCCTGCTCCAGGGCTCCAGCACCTCACAGCAAACAAGTTTTTCCCTCCTGTTCAGATAGAACCTCCTGAGTTCCAGTCTGTGCTTGTGACCCCCTGACCTGCCACTGGGCACCACTGAGAAGAATCTGATCCCATCCTGTCGACCCTCTCTAAGTTGCTAAGCACTGAGAAGATCCTCTCTGTTTTCTCCAGTTTGGGTTTGCATGTGCTCACTGATCTATCATGCTCATATCTTCTGCTTCAACCTCTCAGTCTCTTCCAGTCTGGAGCTGGAGGAGTCCCTCACATTGAAGTTTCAAACTCTCATATGCAGGTGGATCTGGGTCAGTAAAGACCTGATGGATAGGTTTTAGAGCCCAGATTACTCTTGTGCCACCAAAAAGGAACTGAAACCCAAGTGCTTCCCTATTTATCCTCCTTATAAGTAATTACCTTGTCACAAAGATATTTAGGGCAGACCTGCAGACCTTGACCATGTTGGATTCAGCCTAACAACTGCTCAAGTCTGATCCTGGAGTAAACACTTAATCTGCATCAATGGCAGCAGGGTGGTGGTTCAAGCATGCTGTTTATGTGGGATTACATTAAAGCACACTCCACTCTGGAGCTGCTGCACACTTACAAAAATAAATTACCCAAACCACTTGTCTGAAGGACTCATCTGGAGCTCCTTGCTTTAATTAAATTCAGTGTGGAATCTAAAGCAAGGTAGCATTCCCACTGCTCATGTTACAGTGGGTACAGCACTGCCTACTTCAAAAGAGGCTGGAGGACCTGCAGTGATGTTTACTCCAGGTATATCCCTCCTGAGGGAGCTCCTATTGATCAAGTATTAGCTTATATTTGAGGAGTATTAACAGTTCCTTAACCAGGGCCTGAGACGTGAGATCTGAAGCCTGGAAGAGCTGCCCTGTGGTGCTGGGGGCAGACATTTCATTTCTTTGTTAGGGCTATACTTTCTCAGTGGCTGGAAGAGAAAACAAATACTGAAATTGTTTCTGTTGGTCCTAACTTCAGGAGACTCAGCAGGTCACTTCACACTAAGAAATGAACTTTCCCAAGCAGTTTGTCAAGGGCAGAAGGGTATCTGGCTTCCAATGTGCTCAAGTGTGTGTTTGTGCTCCACTTGACACATTTTCAGAGCTCAATTTAAAACCAAAAGGTGCTACCCGAGGAGCCTGACTTCAGTCCAAGCTTAACCCAGTTTGCAATGAGCCCAGACCCAGCTTTTCATTCCTGGTGTGTGTCTGAGGGGTGCAGACCCCTGCCCTGCTGTCAGCAGCCAATATACCCAGGAGGTGCTAACTCCAACCACAGCTTCACATCATTTTGAAGGCAGCTTCTCCACTTCAAAAAGCCTCCCCCACCTGCAGCCTCCCCTTCCCTTCAGGCACCAGACAAGATGCACTTGCAGAGACTGACAGACAATTTTCTTCACACATTTCCCAGTAAAATATCTTAAACAGCAGATTTCCATGTCCTAGGCTGTGATGTAGGACAGTACAGGTCAGACAAATCAAACACTGCACCAAAGAACACCACCCAGAGAAGGAACTTTCAGTAACTTAAATGGGAAGTACCTGAAGAAGGTCACGAAGAACTGTACCAGGTCCATAAAGTTGCTGTGCTGTGAGAATGCAATCTGCAAAAGGAAAACAAATCTGATCAGTAACTCACATCCAAGATGCACTGCTGTTGGGATCAAAAAGTACCAGGAAATGGATATTTACTCAATTAACACTGGTTTGGAAAAGCTTGCAACCTTCTGAGGGAAAGAAAACAAACTATAACCTCACATTATGTTCAATGACAAAGCCACAGAGCCAAGAAGCATCTGAGCAAGGAACATCTCCCAGGGACGTTTAAGGAACAGCCTCCAGCATACCTTAACTACCTTGGAGAGAAAAACAATTCAGCAAGTGAGAACACAAACATCTCACAGGGATCAGAGTCTCTAACTATGGTGTCCACAGCAGCCCAAATACAACATCTAAAGGCTCAGGATGCATGTTCATGCTCATTATTTACACTCCAACGTCTCCTTGAGTAGCTTACAGCCAGAGCAGCAAAGAGGCAGGAAAGGCAGAAGGGGACAGATGCTGCAGAGAGCTACAGCATTCATCCTAACCGCCTTTCCTGCAACCCCCTCAAACTGCATGGCAAAGTGAAAAACAAAGGAGTATTCTGGACAAAAAAAATGTACCAGAGGGAAGAAGTGAACAGGAAGCTGAGAGGTGGTGAGAGGGAGAGGGAAAGATTAAGCTAAAATGAGGGAGCAGAGAGGAGACAAGCCAGCAGCACAGCCCCTTCTGTGAGAGCAGGGCTCTGGGGCTTCTTCCCAGGTACCTCCTGCCAGCCTCAGCATCACAGCAGACTATTAACTCCTTCAGGAGGTAAGTGAATGGATTTCAAACCACCACTTACACCAAATTCCAGGGCTATGACGTGCTCTTCTTCTGTCCTTAATGAACTGCACCTTCTGGTGCCGTTAGGCCAAACACAAACCTGCCCTCCCAGCAACAGTCACATTCCACAGACCATGAATAGATGCTAAATGAGTTACTGCTTGCATTTCTGTTGCTCAAAAACACCTTCCATTATCATATTTGCTTTAAATATTCACTGTAACTGGTTGCAGAAGCTGAGCAGACTAATTTTCTTATGAAAACATTGCAGTGCTCTTAAGCTGAAAGCTGCCTCCCAGCACCTAACTCCTGCTTCACTGAAAAGCTAACCTGAACCTGCAGACCAGGTGCTTGTGACACTAGCAGAAGACAAGAGAACAGTTTCCTGATGATTTTTTTCTCCTTGTCAAATGTTTCCCAATAGTTTTTTGATTAGAAGAAGTCACTGAATACAACTTCACTTTTTATTTTACATTGGTGCATGGCAACTGAGGTGGCTTCATATCCACCTCAGTGTGGGGAAAAGCTCTTTGCTGTGAGGGTACTGGAGCAGGCTGCCCGGAGAGGTTGTGGAGTTTCCTTCTCAGGGTCTTTCAAGACCCATCCAGATCACAGGATGTCAGGGGTTGGAAGGGACCCAAAGAGATCACAGAGTCCAAGCCCCTGCCAGAGCAGGACCAGACAAGCCAGCTCAGCTCACAGAGGAATGCTGTGGAATCACCTCTCTTGTCCTGCTGGCCATACTCCTCTTGGTGCATGAGGACACTGCTGGCTCCTGCTGAGCTTCTCATCAGTCACCACACTCAAGTCTCTCTCTTCACAACTACTCTCAAGCCACTCTGCACCCAGCCTGGATGTATGCCTGGGATTGGCCCAACCCAGATGCAGGAGCTTGCACTTGTGGAACCTCGTGCAGCTTTCACTGGGCTAGTCCACTGCAGATGACCACCAGGACCAGTTTCTGTGATGGAAACCCAGGAGAAGACAATCTGCTCATTTTGAGAGATTCTGTGGCAGATTAATGAGACTGCAAGCTCACCTCCCAGGCTTACCAGAGAAGGACCCTGTTGGGTGATACAGGTGCAGGAAAGAGAGGAAACAGAGCAGAAAACTTTTGTCCTGTTTCCCACCAAAGCACTACAAATGCTCCACCAGTGGTGCTGCTTCTGCTGCCTGCTGGAGCTCTTCTCTTGCACAGAGCAACTGAGGATCTGTTCCTCACACACAGCAGCATAAATGCCTAGGTTGCTTTCTGCAATTTCCTTCTCACAAGCTAAAAACACTTTCTGCTATTAAACCTGACCAATTTGTGTCACAGGCAATTTAGGATCATAATTGTTAATAGTTTGCTTACTTAGAGCTTAATTTCCTCTAATGTAATCTGTTCCTATGACTTAATTAATTCAGTTATATTAAAAAAAAAAAGTTTGGTTAGAAATAGCTGTTAACAGAGACTTCATTCTGGGTACAGGAAAAATCTACTGCACATTCCTTAGCAGCAGAGATTTTTAATTAAGTTTAAATGACAGTAGGAGATTCATTTACCCATTTGCAAAAAGCTAATTGTGCACCAAAGGAATCAGCAGGGTAACCACAGGAACCAGCATCTGTCTCCTGGTGAGGCCTGGGAAAGTCTCCTCCAAGCAGCACCAGCTCAGCTGCAAAACCCAACTGCCACTTTCATACCACACGTGGCCTTCAAAGATGTTCTACACCACCTTCTTAGGAATAATGCTGTATCCTTAAAGAGTGCAGATCAAAACACATCAGAAGCTTAATTAGGTTAATTTCAGTGAATATTCTAGAGCTTGTGTTTATCTGATCTGAAAAAGTACCTGAAAACAGCACACCAGCTTATCAGGCTTCCTCTAATGCCACATCAATGGGAAGATGAAAAAGCTCTGGCTGCTTTCCAGAGGAACAAAACTGGCTGGCTACACAGACTCATTAAATTGTGCCATCAAGAGCTTTGCTGTCTTTATCATTTCCTTAGCATAAAACATTCAGCAGAGAGGAAAATGTGGCTACCTCTAACTAGCCAACAGCACCTCAAAAGACACATGCCAAAAGAGTCAGTGGCCAAGTACCTGGCCACAAAACACCCTGACTAAAGGAAAAACAGTTTGAACTCGACTGACTTTCAGTTACTAACAGAATTTCAAACTGATTGGGCTTGGGATCTCCTCTCCTGAGAAGGACCTGGGGGTGCTGGTTGATGAGAAGCACAAGAGGAGCCAGCACCTTCCACTCACAGCTCACACCCAGCCTGTGCTGGGCTGATCCCCAGCAGTGTGGGCAGCAGGGGCAGGGAGGGGACTCTGCCCCTCTGCTCTGCTGAGACCCCCCCCCCCCTGCAGTGCTGGGGCAGCTCTGGAGTCCTCAGCACAGACAGGGAGCTGAGGGAGCAGGGCCAGAGCAGGCCACAGCAATGCTGGCAGGGCTGGAAGGGCTCTGCTGGGAGGCCAGGCTGGGATTGTTGGGGATCTTGAGCCTGGAGAAGAAAAGGCTCCAGGGAGACCTTCTGGAGGCCTTGCAGTGCTCAGAGGGCTGTCAGGAACGATGGGGAGGGCCTTTTTACAAGAGAATAGTGATAGAATAATTGGTGATGACACTAAACTGAAAGAAGGCAGAGCCAGCCGAGAGGGAAGAATTAAATTCTCCACTGTGGAATTGGTGAGACACTGGCACAGGCTGCCCAGAGAAGCTGTGGATGTCCCATCCCTGGAAGTGTTCCAAGGCCAGGTTAGGCTGCACCTATCCATGGTAGGGGGGTTGGACTAGGTGAAATTTAAGGCCCCTTCCAACCCAAAGCATCCTATGAGACCAGACTGAGAGCCTTGCAGGTTCCCCTGTTCCTCCCCTGCTATTCACATGCCATGTTCTGTCTCCACTGTGGAACAGAGGGACTCAAGTCACATCAGCACTGCCTTTCTTCCTCACCCCACTTCACAGGAGGCATGAGTACAGAGCAAAACTGCAGTGACACTTGGACCAGGACACACTCCTGGAACAGAGGTGTAAAGGAGACAAAAACAAAAGTCCAATTAAGTTAGGAAGCAGAGAGGTACAAGAGAAGGCACAACGTGAAGCAGGCTGCTGGAGCCCGGTGCTTGCTGTGGAGTGAGGAGGTATCAGAAGGTCCCTGCTGGGAGATCCATTAACCTCACCCAGCAGGTGGGAGAAGGCACTCGTGTTTGCAAAGTATGTGGGCCCACCCAGCCCTGGAACTCACAGAGGTTCCTTTATTTAAACACAGCCCCCAGTGAGTGGAAAAGCAAGCAGGTAAGACTGAGAGCAGCTCCAAGGCTTCTGAAGAGACAAAGCCAGAAGCCAGACGAGCTGCAGGTGACATTTATGTACAGCTCCCCCTCCTCCCTCCTCACTGCCTCCTCTTTTCATGGTTAGAGGCAAGGATTTAATCTGACCTTGGAGAATACAGACAACAGGAGGAGGATGCTGTGGCCTGAATGCTGAGTGCCTGTGCTGCTGTCGAAGGAGAGCCCAGAAGCAAACAGTTTTTAAGTATTCTTAAGCAATGCCAAAGTCATCAAAGCTGTCACTCTGCCCTTGCCACAGTGCTGGGGAGAGGTTGTCCTGCTGCTCCTGGGGAACATCACTGCCTGCTTCAGCTCCCACTGCACTGGGGAGAGGTTGTCCTGCTGCTCCTGGGGAACATCACTGCCTGCTTCAGCTCCCACTCAGACACAGCCAGGAGCAGCTCTGGTGACACACGTGGCAGGAAGCTCAGCTCTTGGTGCTCTGTGCTCAGCAGCAGCAAGGAGCCAACTCTGCCAGTCTCAGCAGGGAGACACCAGGAAAGCCCAAGCCAACCTGGCCAGCCAGCTCCACCACCTGCAAGGTGCCCTTGGCTCTGCCCCAGGCTGTGGCTGCCTCATGTGCTCTGGGTACATCTCTTGAGCCAAGGCAGGTCAGTAAGCCAGCAGAGAGATAACCAAAGCAATGCAGGACTCTGCTGCTATTTCTGAGCTGACCCTGCTCATTAAGGGATGAAACAAACTCAGCAGCAACCCGAGGGAGATGACAATACCCAGGTGAGCTTGGAAGCTCTCCAGGAGAAGAGACTCCACAACCTAGAAGGACATTCCACAGCCTAAGAAACCATGACCTTCTTAAACAACTTTACAAATCCTGTTCTCGCTGGTGGTGCTCTGGGAGAACATACTGCAGCTGTGTTTTGGTAGCTTTGGGTCACAGTATGCCTAAAGTTTGTTTCTGGATGCCAGGGGAGCAGCTGCCCTTGGTCCCCTTTCACCTGGAGAAGGGTCGAGCAGGCCTGTGTCGGTCGAGACCCAAACTATTTGCATTGAGATGCCTCAAGTACAGTTTGGCTTTAACAGAGGGACAAGAGAATACAAATCTCAGTGAATGGAGACACTGACAGTGAGAGGTGGCTGCTGAATCTCCAGAAGGGAAGAGCAGCACTACAGCTCCTCACCTCTGGGCAGAGTTAAGTGCAGAGCAAGACCTACTCTGAAAAAAAAGCAAAGATATTTGCATCCCTGAGGAAAGAAGCAAAGCCTGTTACAGACCAAGACTTCAGCACCATCCTAACCCTTCCAGCAATGCTGCTGCCTGTAACCACTTCTTCCCACACTTCTCACCCAGCAGCAGTGTGCAGTGCATTTGCAGCTGTAGAGTAAAGCAGATCCCACGACCCACTGCAGCTGAACACTCATCTTTTCTGAGCTGGCTTGCAGGTCACAGCCACTTGCACCACTTCACACCATGATGGCAGAGGACATTTCTCTGCAGAGGCACCATGGGCCCGTTTGAAATGAACAGCAAAACTACATTTTCTTCCTCACCTCAAAATGTAGTGAGTTGATCTCTACAAGTCTTCAAGAGCTGAATCTTTAGGGAAAGATTCTCTAAGCAGAAAAGCTTAACCATAAAGAGAGCAGGAGAGGTCTCCCAGCAATTAACTGTACCTCAGAAGACTGACACACAACCGACTGAAGTGCAGCATGATTCAGAGGAGGCAGATCCCAGCGAGCTTGTGGTGCAGGTGTGGACATGGGAAGGACAAGCTGTGATGCTCAAGGGAAGGCTGACAAGGTCGAGTAGAGGGTAAGTAGCCACAGCTGCAGCATCAGCTGAGCTGACCGCTAAAGGGCCAGCAGGGGGGGATCACAGCAGGGAAGTCCCAGACCTAAGTCCAGATGGATCTGCTCCTGCTCACAACAGAACCACCACTCACTGCTCATGAGAGGCTCAGAGCCCATCCAGGCACACCCAGCAGACTGCTGCTCCACATTATGTAGAAGACAAACTCAGGGCCAAGGCGGAGCACCCGCTCAGATTTACACCCAACAGGGAGGGAAGATAGAATCTCCACTCCGGTTTGATTTCCACAGCCACTCCAGAAGCCAGGCTGTGGGGAGGGCCAATGAAAGAGACAAACGACTGCCTCCTCGCCTTGCTGCAGCACTCACCAAGCCATTGAGCTTTATGGCACAAACACTTGATACTCTGCAAATATAAAAAGTAGCTCACTTCTGAACTTAGCCTGAGCTGGAAATCGATTTACATTCCAGCACTGCACCTCCTTACTGCAGCAGTCACAAATTGTCACTTTTGGGCTAATTGGCTGCAGCCAGCAGCTGGCTCAGAAACGCCAATTACCTGAGCTTTGTCTCCCCGCGCGAACCCTCAGACAGCTGTGCAGAGCAAACCGGGCCAGAGCTGCCTCTAAATTACAAACAGGGCCTAAGATTTAGTTCCTCCCCCTCTCCATTCCTCTGCATCAGAAAAATTACCACACAAATCTGACAAAGGGGAAGCATTTGCTCAGTGAACAGCCAGGTGTTGAATAGTGATGCTCATCTCAGTTTAAAGAGCACCAGCAAACAACGTTCTGCAAGGCCCAAGACTGGAGCAGCAATCTCAGATCAGACCTGCACACCTCCCCACAGCAGTAGCACATCACCAGGTGGCACAGGAAACCTGAGGCAGGGACATTAAACACACAGCTCTTCTGAACAAGGGATGTGGTCTCCTGGAAGGGGTCCTGGGACATGGCACAGGGGCTGGAACCAGTTGATGGGCCACAGTTTTAAACTGGAGCAGGGGAGATTTAGGTTGGCCATAAGGAGGAAGTTCTTCAAAATGAGTGTAGTGAAGCACTGGAACAGGCTGCCCAGAGAGGTGGTGGAGGCCCCAGCCCTGGAAACATTCATGGTCAGACCTGATGGGGCCCTGAGCAACCTGACCAAGATGACCTTTGAGGCTCCCTTTCAACCCAATGCATTCTGGGATCCTATTCTATGATCTTTAAGGTCACTTCCAACCCAAATCCTTCTGTGATTCTATGAGTATCAGGCAAATACCTTAGAACTAAGGACTCACAGACCTTTGAAACCCCTCGCAGGATGGAGACTACACCACTGCCTCGGGTAGCCTGGGCCAGGGCTCAACAACCCTTTTGGAGAAGAAGTTTCTCCCAATATTCAATCTGAACCTTCTGTGGTGCAACTTGAGGCCACCTCCTCTCATCCCACTACTTGGCACTAGGGAGAAAAGACCAACCCCCACCTCACAGAGCAGCCTTCCAGCCACTCACCTCTCCCAAGCAGCAGACACTGCTGTTGGGAGGGACTGGTGGAGGATCCTGTTCCTTAGCCTCACACTCAGCACAGCTCTGACACTGCCTGCACGCAGGGGAAGTTACATTCCTCAGCAAGCCAACTGGTTCTGGAGGGTTTCCACGTGGAAAGCTTTAGAACTGAAGTGCACTCCAGCTCAGGCATCCTCTCGAGCCCTCACGTCCAGCTAACTGATGAGCTTTACAGTCTGCGAGCACCTGCGTGCCACAAGCTTGGAAGGAATAAAAGTTGTTGAGTTAAAGAGCTTGCAGTGAAAATACACAAGTGGGAATTGAGAGTAAAAGGCAGAGTAAAGCAGCTAAAGCCCTGTTAGCCTTCTCGTGCCCTTTTTTCCTGATGCAAAATAGCGGACAGATGGAAACAGGCAAAACCTTATGTCTTGGATCACTTCTGACCAGACAAGACACTGGACATCCATACAAGACAGACTGGTGCTGTGGAGGTATTAATGGAGAAAAGTCTCCAGCTCCTCCTCTGAGGAAGCTGTGGTTTGTAAGGACTGTGTGGGATGAGAGATTTGAGCTGTTTACCAATCTGCACCACAAAAGTTTGCAACACACCAGCCACAAACTCTCTGCAAAAGATTTTACATCCTGAATCAAGTGGCAAAAGAAGTATATCCATTTACACACCACACAGATCAACTATGTACAACTCAAAGTATTTACACATTATTATATCTATATACTCCTGCACTGAGGCTCAGGGGGCTGGAGCACCTCTGCTATGCAGACAGGCTGAGGGAGCTGAAGTGGTTCAGCCTGGAGAAGGCTCCGGGGAGACCCAATAGTGACCTTCCAGCATCTGAAGGGGCTACAAGCAGGCTGCAGAGGGACTGCTCCCAAATGCCTGCAAGGACAGGACGAGGGACAATGGTTTGGAATGAGAGCAGAGCAGACTGAGGTGGGATGTGAGGAAAAAGCTCTGCACCAGGAGGCTGCTGGAACACTGCAACAGGGCAGTAAGTTGAGGCCCCATCCCTGGAGATATTCAAGGTGAGGTTTGACAAGGCTCTGGGCATCCTGATCTTCAGGGGATGCCCCTGCTGCCTGCAGGGGGGTTGGACTGGATGGCCTTTGGAGGTCCTTTCCAAGCCAAACTATTCTGTGATGCTGTATAGTTCAATATAAAAGAAGTTCCTATTCCTATAAAGAGCCCAATGACATTTCCCATGTTACTACACACCATTAAAGCCACATGGACCTGGTGCCACATCACTACATGGAGGAATGAAGAAAAGCCAAGTTTTCATCAAACTGCCTGTCTGTGGGGAGAGAAAAAAACAAGAGAGTGGCTGAAGCTGGAAGGGACCTCAGAGATCATCTCCTCCAACCTCCCTGCCATGGGCAGGGACATGGCTGCTCAAGGCCTCATCCAGCATGGCCCTGAGCACCCTCGGGGAGGAGGCATGGTCAGCATATTTGGGGGATTTTTTAAATGATGATGAATCAAATGCTGGGAGCACTACCATGCACCTCTGCACCACACATCCCCAGGAGCTGCAGAACTGGCATCTGCTCTGCATCCCCTAAAACCAGAGGGCAAGCATCAGGCACTTAGGGAGGAAATGCCCTGGAGCACAGGTGATCCTGCCCTGGCAGTGGGGCTGGGCTGGGTGATCTTCTGAGGTCCCTTCCAACCCCTAACAGTCTGCACTGCTGTGTGAGAGCTCACAGAGGGCTGATCCCAGAGCTGCCTCCACATGAGCGGTCAGAAACAGCTCCCAGAGCTGCCAAGTCAGAAACCACAGGCTGGGCTCTTCTGCTCATCAAGCTGTAACTTGTCCAGAGTCTCAGCTGTGATTCTGTGCTACAGGAATCTTAACAGGAGAAAAACAACACTGCTGGAGAGGGGAAAACTAACAGCCCCTCCCTACAAGCTCCTCTATTAGCATTAAGGCATCACTACCTATCCCCGCAGGCTTGCTAGAACAACCTTTTCTCTCAAAGAAGTTCTCACCCACAGGCTGCACTGGCAGACCAACCTGCCATGACTGATTTCAACCCCCCAGCCAAAATGTTCAGGTAAGACACTTTGGGTCAAGGTGTAGGAACTGGGACGGTGCCAGTCCTGCACGCAGAGGAGACTGTTGTAAGAAATAACTGCCCACAACATATATTGTTGAGGGGGGAAAGGAAAATAAATAAAAAGGGAAAAAAAAACCAGCACCCCAAACCAAAACCAAAACCCACAACAACCCCAAAACCAACAAAAGAATTTGTTCCAAAGCTGTATGCCCTGTGCTAGCTCTCCACCCTGCTGGGAAGTGCTGCTAAGAGCGACCTTTGCCAATATGGTTTTAAAAAAAATTAAAAATACAACCCTAAAACTAGGAAGTCACAAAACTGAGAGGCAAAGAAGGCTCAGTGACACTGCATGAACTA
Organism: Semnornis frantzii; assembly: GCA_013399775.1. Classification (NCBI taxonomy): domain Eukaryota; kingdom Metazoa; phylum Chordata; class Aves; order Piciformes; family Ramphastidae; genus Semnornis; species Semnornis frantzii. Next base: position 142,424 of record VWYK01127885.1, on the reverse strand, counting down.
AAGCAGCCCCACAGAGCTGTCTGAGAGCTGCCACTTGTGTGCTGGGGGCTCTCCACCTCTGGTGGCTCAAGAAGCTGGAGGCTGTGCTCAGTCACCCTCTGGCAGCAGGGGCTGTACTTTCACCTTGTGGAGGCTGTGCTCTGTCACCCTCTGGCAGCAGGGGCTGTACTTTCACCTTGTGGAGGCTGTGCTCAGTCACCCTCTGGCAGCAGGGGCTGTACTTCCCTCTCGTGGAGGCTGTGCTCAGTCACCCTCTGGCAGCAGGGGCTGTACTTCCCTCTCGTGGAGGATGTGCTCAGTCACCCTCTGGCAGCAGGGGCTGTACTTCCCTCTCGTGGAGGCTGTGCTCAGTCACCCTCTGGCAGCAGGGGCTGTACTTTCCCCTCATGGAGGCTGTGCTCAGTCACCCTCTGGCAGCAGGAGCTGTACTTCCTCTCCTGGTTTGGCCAGGGTCACTATTGCAGCACTGCAGCTCCCTGCCCTCTTGCATTTCACTGCCAGGGCCCAGCACTGGCCCACATCACTTCCTCCCTGAGATATGTCTGAGCCTGAGGCTCAGGCTGACCTGGGGAGGTGGCGCAGGCTCGGTGCAGGAGCCACTCAGCACAGGAGCACAGCAAGTGTCAGTGCAGCATCGCCTGGGGCCTTGCCCAGCAGAATCCATCGCCTGGCCTGGCCTTGGCTACCACAGAAAGTGACTGCTGCAGGTTTTGGATGTTTTACTTCCAGACCTGCATCTTAACAGGAAAAAAAGACCAGCTTCCTTAAAAGGAAGGCAATCCATACACATCTCCCTCTCAGACCCAGAAAGCCCTCATCCCTAGAAATCCTCCTGGCGTCATTAAATCTGGAGCTCTGCCTACGTCTCTCTGCTCTCCTATAACTTTGCTTATTTATGCAGCTAGAGTTTTGCAGCAGCCACACGAGCAGACTCCCAATGCTGTGTGAAGATGGCACAATAAACCCTGCCAGCCTCCAGTCGCTGCAGTTCAGCCCAAGTGCAGCTCAAGGTGGAGATACAAAACCCCAAGACTTCAGTGGCTGGGACAAAGGACAAAATCCACAGCAGCACCTGCAGAAAGCTCATCCCTGAACAACTGTTGAGGTTGCCAAAGCCACCAGCACCACCAGTAAGAAGTTGCAACACATCCCAGTGAGGGTTAACTGCCTTGGAGAGAAAGCCTGGACTGGAAGGCTTTAAGAAGCTACCAATAAAATCCCTACTCACTACGGAAGGGCCCAGCTTCTGAAAGGGGGAAAACGTCAAACCTTGGTGCCAAAAACAAGGTGACAGGAGCAGATGAAAAGGAAGCAGCTGTTTGGTGTTCTAAAGTATCATTTAACTGTTCTGGTTTAAATCTTCCCATCCCCAGCAGAAGATGTCAGTTTGCCTGCCCTGCAAAAAGCCAGCACGTAATTGCAGGGCTCCAAAAGTAATTACATTCGGCAGCGAATTGCATCAGATTAACAAATTGATTTACGTTCATTGTTCGGTTTAAAGGGAACCTCTGCCACAGCCAGAGACAGCCAGAGAGGCTCCGAAGCACCTGCAGTCGGCTGTAAACAAAGGCAAAGGACGTGATTAGCAAACAGCTCTGGCATTCCGGCGCTTTCAGAGGCAAAGGAGAAAGCAGAGTTTGGGAAGTCCCAGCGAGCTAGGGGCTGATTACATCTCGCACCTACTCCGCTCCTCATTAAAGGTGCATGAGGCAGGCCGAGGAGCTGGCAGGAAAGCGATCAGGCTCACCCTTCTCCCGAGGCTTCCAAGCCTACATAATTATTTTATCAAAGCAATTCCTACCTATCTATATGTATTTTATTCTCTCTGCCCAACCACAAAGTTCTGCTTTCCCTCTCCCCTCACTGGGAGCTTTCAGTCGATTAGCCTGTGGCTTTTGACTGGAGACTGACAGGAAGGGAGAACAAGGCTGGAAATCTCCAGGGTCATGTCCCTTCCTTGGGGCTATTTGTGCCCTGTGTCCAATGTTTCCTCCAGACAGACGCCAATCACTGCCCCTGTTTTTTACCCAGGCTTGGGTTTCTTCACTCTGTCTTAACCTGTGCATTATCAAAGCCTTTCAGTCGGGCTGCAAACCTCAAAGAGGTAACCCTAGAGAGCAGCACCACCGGCAGCATTCGCATCACCTTAAAGAGGTCAAAAGCCCTAAATAAAAGGGAAGGTGGAAGTGTGGGATCCAACTCTCCTCCAGCTTTGTTCTGAAGCTGAGGGCTACTGTGGGCCCCAGCTGGCAGGAGCTGGGGGTACCCCAGAGCTTTGGCTGGCTGTAGCAAAGTGTCATCCATCACTTGGCTCTGCAAGGAAACAAATGCTTCCCCAACCACATCAAGCACAGACCAGCAAGCAAAATCAAAGCTTAATTGAAACTGGTATTAAGATCCACACTAATGGAGACCACCTGTTTTATGGGCAACGTTGGCAATAAAAATAGCAGGATTCATAAGAAGAAATTTAATCCAAACTGCTTTAATGAAGATTTCCTTTGAAAAATGAGGACTTGAGAAGCTTTCAGCATTTGCATACTGCTGGACACAGGAACCATCAAACATTAAAGCCACAACGATAAAGATCAGAGCGAGAGCTTTGTCTGAGGACTGTGAAGGCTTTTCAGGAATGTAGGTCCTGGCACTTTATAAAATATTGGCTACTCTTCCCCACTCACAAAGCCATGCTCAGCACAAGAAAAAAATTGAGCTGCTTCAATCAGCCAGAGAGCCACTCCTGAAGGAAGAATCTCAGCCTGGTTTAAACTCCTCTCTGCTGAGAGCCAGCTGACACCAGCAGCATATGGCTCCACCAGCACCCTGCAGGCATGCTCGAGCTGGCAGCATCTACTGGCTTCACCAAAAGAGATTTCCAAAGCCATGGAGGTGGGAAGAGAATCTGCTCTCTTACAGCCTCCACGCACTTTCAGCCTATCATTGTAAACCAGTAGTAACTTTCTACAGGTCACAGTGAAATTCATACGAACCCAGAGCAAAGCCTTCAGCTGCAGGGAGAGCAGAGCAGAAGTCTTCTCTTGCACAGGGATAAACAGAGCTTGGGCTGTTACTTTAACAACTAATGAAAGAAGGAAAGGTCACAAAACCAGCACCAAAATCAGTAATCACAGCCTTTGATCTGAACAAGCTTGAGAAGTGGCCTGTGTCAGATTCATCAGGTTCAACAAGGCCAAGTGCAAGGACCTGCACCTGCATCAGGGCAATCCTGGTATCAACACAGGATGGGGGATGAGAGCAGCCCTGGAGGAGGACTTGGGGGTGCTGGGGATGCAAAACTGGACATTAGCCAACAGTGAGCACTCAGAGCTCAGAGCCAGCCCTGCCCTGGGCTGATCCCCAGCAGTGTGGGCAGCAGGGGCAGGGAGGGGACGCTGCCCCTCTGCTCTGCTGAGCCCTCAGCTGCAGTGCTGGGGCAGATCTGGAGTGCTCAGCACAGCACAGACAGGACCTGCTGGAGCAGGGCCAGAGGAGGGCACAGCAGTGCTGGCAGGGCTGGAAGGGCTCTGCTGGGAGGCAAGGCTGAGAGGGTTAGGAGTGTTCAGGCTGGAGAAGGCTCTAGAAAGACCTCTGGTGGCACTTCAGTGATTAAAGCGGACAATCTAAAAGTTTGGGACAGGCTTTTAGCAGGGCTGTTGTGATAGGACAAGGGGTGATGGTTTGAAATTAAAATATGGAGATTTAGACTGGAAAGAAGAAATGTTTCACACTGAGGGTGGTGAAACCCTGGCTAGGGTTGCCCAGAGGTTGTGGATGCCTTATCCCTGGAACCATTCCAGGTCAGGTTGTTTGTGGCTCTGAGCAGCCTGCTCCAGTTGCAGGTGTCCCTGCTGGCTGCAGGTGGGCTTGGACTAGATGAGCTTTACAGGTCCCTTCTAGCCCAAGTACACTTGAACTGGTGCAATTCCCCGGGAAGCAGTGATCAGTTTAAGGGAGATTAACTGTTCCCACCTCTTGGTGCACCATTCACCACCTCAGCAGAGGAAGATGAAAGCCATTCAGCATTCTGAGTCACAACTATTTCCTGTCTTGGCAAGGAGCAAGAATAACCCTGACAACCCAGACGTGACTGGAGTGAGCTATCCACAGTGCATGGACTTGGTGCCAAAAGGAACAGATCTTTAGAAGGGGCTGTACAAACCTCCAGTCCTGAAATCAACCAGCTGGAGGAACCTGGCAAAAACCTTCAACAGGCCACGTCTGGGAAGTCTGAGAAGCTAAAAAGGAGGTAACCAGAAGCAGTTTCAGCTATTTTGCTACCACAGCCTTCATCTTTTTAGCCTGGCAAAGAGCAGACCAAGGGAGGATCTGATCAATGCTGACCAACACTTAAAGGTGGGTGTCAGGAGGATGGGACCAGGCCCAGGGACAGGACATGGGGTAACAGGTACTGAACATACACAGTTCCACCTGAACAAATGAGGAACTTCTTTAATTTAGGCATGATGGAGCAGGCTGCCCAGAGAGGTGGTGGAGACTCCATCTCTGGAGACATTCCAAACCCACCTGGACCTACTTTAGGTGACCCTGCCTTGGCAGGGGGGTGGACTTGATCATCTTCTGAGGTCCCTTCCCAGCCGTGCCATGCTGTGACACCAGGGTGGGAAGCCAAGTGGAAGGTAGCATCTTGAGAAAGCTGACAACTTCCCAGTGGCTATCAGACACTTCCAGCCCTCACACAGCAGCAGCAGCAGCTGCCCACTGCTGCTCCATCCAGCAGCAGCTGCAGCGACACTGAGGAGCTGGGGGGGCACTTTTCTGAAGCCCAAGGTGAGGATGAAGTGCCAAGCAAAGAACACACAGGGAGACTCTGCAACTGGTGTGTTCTGTATGCAAGAGGCTGCAAAAATGCCTCTGCCTCTTCCCCTTCCTCCAAGCATTTGGCTCATAATTAACGTTCAAGTGCATTCAGATTGAAATACTTCAAGCAACTGGAGAGAAAGGGAGGAGGCAATTGCCAGTTAATGACACAATTACAAACTCTGCTTTGCCCTTAATCAGCTGCTAGGTGCCTTCAGCCACTCGGAAAGGGGAGATCAATGCGAGAGGCTCTGCAGCAGTCTGGGAGAACAAAGACCCAGAATTGGATGGGACAGAAAGTTAATGACAACAAGAGTTTGGGTAGGGAAGGAGAGCAGAGCTGGTGCCGGGCAGCCACAGCCTTTACACAGGGTGAGAATGTGCTGTGTTAGCTGCTCTGAATTTCAGCCCTGTGCCTTCAGGAGAGATTGGCTCACTGGAGTCCCCTGCACTGTAAGCCTGGTTAAAAAGTGCTGACACTTACCCAGAACTGAAGGGAATTTCCAGCTCTCACCCATAACTGCTGCTCAGCTCCAGAACTGAACTTTTGCCTGGATTGCCACCCATGAGAAGAGGCCCCTGAAAAGTTTCTGCACCTAACTTCCTTGCTTCTTACTGTGACACTGCAGATCTGATCATCTGCATCCCATGTTTGTGCTACTGTTTATGTCCTACAGCTCTTCTCTACTCTGAGCTACATACTAAAAATCCAGCAGAGCACATCTACAGCAAAGATGTGGGAACCAGGAAAAACGGTGAGGGAAAGGGACTGTATCACATTCACCTGACAAAACTCAGCCCTGAGACACCAACTCGTGTCCTCTGCTGCAGGGGCACTCTCCTCCCAGCAGAAGATCAACAATACTTAGGGCAGCTCTTCCCAAGCAGGACACAGGCAGGTGAAGAGCCGTGAAAGGTTTGTACAGCATCTAGAAAGTGCCAGGGAAAGTCTGCTAGCAGAGTGGAGCCACAAAGCAGAGGGAAGCAAAGGCCAGGATGTTTTTGACAAGCCCTTACCCAGGTTTTCAAGAGAGCTTTGTAAGCCAAGCTCCTCAACAGAGCCTTCATCCACAGAAACAGCTCAGAGGTGGTGTCAGGAAGCAGACTGCTGCCTTCTGAAGCATTTCTGCACTCTGCAGCTTTAGTTCTTTTACCAAATACTCCTTGGAGCAGGCAGGGAACATCTTAAACCAAGGTACTCAACAAAAAACCCAGCCCTGAACTGAAGTGGTTTTGAACAGAGGTGGAGCAAGAATGGAAAAAAAAAAAAACCACCAAGGCAGAATGCAGGGCTGGCAGGGACAGAGCTACCTCTGACACAGAACAGCATTCCTGCTCTGCAGGGCCAGAGAGAGAAAGCAAGACAGACTGCAACCAGGGACTCCAGCATAAATCTTCAACAAGAGACTCTGCTCTGGCTGTTCAATGTGATATTCAAACCGCCATAAAACCCCTCCCCAAGTATCAGCTGGCCCTGGCACACTGCAGAGGAAGGGAGCAGACACAGGTGTGAGCTGCCAGGTGACAGACACACAGAGAACATTTTCCAGCAGCCTGGCAGGAGCAGAGTCTCACTGACTTCATCATCCTTCTTCTATTGAAAACATTCCCATTCCAACGGGGAAATTGAAACTTGTTCTGTGGCTCCACAAAGCAACTCTTACCCAGAGAAATATGCAGCCAGTGTGTGGTCAGGTGGGCAAGAGGCCACCTGCACTGGGTCAGCCCTAGAGGCGTTTCAAGGTCCTTTGGATGTGGTGCTTGGGGATATAGTCTAGGGTAAGCTGTGTAGAGCAGGGTTAATGGTTGGAGTTGGTGACCCTGAGAGGCTTTGCCAACCTGAATGATTCTGTGGTTCTGTGCAAAGGTGGTGCAGGTGGACTTGTCCAGGAACACGGCCAAGTGACAAAGAACTGCTGGCCCCAAAACATTTAACAGCACGAGGGACTGGGAGAAAGATGGCAGAGTAACATTAGCTTGGGAAAAAATGCTTCTGTCCCCTTTGAACTGAAAAGCAAACTAACAGAAATCAAAAAGACCACCTCAGGTACTGCTGATGTGACACTGCTGCCAGACCTCTCCATGGCAAGGGTCTCTCAAGCAGCAAGAGCTGCTGCTCTTCTGGACTTTGGCAAGCAACAAGGGCTGGTGGTATAAAATCAGCTTGGACTGAGAGCACAGAAGCACATTCACATTAAATTCAGGATAAAACAAGGCAAGTGTTGTCAGAGAACCAAAGTTCACTCTTTCTAACTGCAAAATAAAGTAGCACAGTAAAATAAAGTGACCTAAGGAGATAAGGAATGGGAAAGTAGCCATCTAAGTAGGTCCTCCCAGGTCAAAGAGGCAAACCTGTTCCAAAGCTGTAGACTCAGAACTCATCTCCAAAGGACATTAGGAGCAATTAAAGGAATCTACACATTATGGAGGGGAAAGGGAAGCAAGAAGCCAGCAAGCAGTACAGAGATAAACTAAGAACTGCCAAATGTCAATCTGTGCTAGACCTCAGCCCACAACAAACCAAACAGCAAGAGATCTGCAGCCATACAGCTAAAGGAGATGAGAAAGAGAAAGCAAAGCCAGTGTGCTGTGAGGATAGGCAACAGACTAAACCCATCAGCTGCACCCTAAGAACTACACTGGGGCCTTCCTCAAGGGCAAGGACACTGAACACAGGTGCAAGGCAAAGCATCTGGTGGGAAGGTGACTGTGAAAGCATACAACCAAAGAGGGGACCACACTGAAATGTTCTGATGCATTCAGAGGCAGTAAAAGCAGAGGTCAGGCTCCAAGGCATGGAAAACAGCACCTCTGGCAGCAAGGCAGTCTCTTGACCAGGGCCTGCTGTGACAGGATCGGGGTGATGGTTTTAAAGTAAAAGAGGGAGATTCAGAACAGAGAGAAGGAAGAATTTTTTTTTTTTTACACTGAGGTTGGTGAGACCCTGGCCCAGGTTCCCTGGAGGGGTAAATGCCCCATCCCTGGAAACACTGAAGGTCAGGCTGGATGGGGCTCTGAGCAACCTGCTCCAGTTGCAGATGCAGCCACAAGAATGAGCAAAGCAAAACAGTGCCAAAAAGGCAGCAGAGAGACAGTGGAGAAAGCAATGCCCAAGCAAAACTGTACCAGGGAGATTAACACAGGGGAGCTCAGAGGGAAACAAGTGAGGCAACTGAACCTGAGTAACCTGTTTGACAGCACAAGATGAGGAGGCTCTGTCTTGCTTAATGCCAACCAGCACACACTGAAGGCTGAGAGAGGATGACCTGTACAAAACCACCCAGAGAGAGCAGGAGCCTCAGCTGCCAAACACGAAGATGGATGGGACCTTTAAGCTCAAGGACAACACTGACACAGGTAAAGTAAGTGGAAATTCATCATAAGTACAGGTGGAGTGGGCACTGGAGTAAAGACAGGAGAGCTTAGGGGACAGAAGGCAGCACTGTTCTTAAACATCTGAGGTCTTAACTGCACCATGAAATAGCAAATAAAAAAATGAGGTCGAGGCACAGTCCAGCACTGCTTAGGGAAAGTCAACTATCAGCCAACCTGACTTGCAAATTAAATAAAACCCGATTTTGTTCTGACTCCTCTGATCATTGATTTGATAAAAGAGAAGCCTGAACAGTTAAATAAATCATTACACAGGTGCCCACCCTTCTAGGCAGGACCTTACACTCTGACAGCAGTGCTTATCTAAATGAAAACAATGAGGCTTGGGACCTGCTCAGTACCCACTGACAGGACCTTGCAGCTCTTGCAAGCTCCTTCACAGCTAATAATTAGGACTAGACAACGACCTGCAACTTTGCCAATTCATAAAGTGAAACTCTCCAGCTGGAAATTGGTTACCAATATGGTGAGTCTCTGCTTAGCAAAACAACAGTATCTACAGATTTGAAGTCAGAGATGTCACAGATCCATACACCCATTTGGGTTGGAAGGGACCTTAAAGACCATCCAGTTCCACCCCCCCAGCTGTGGGCAGGGATATCTCGTGCTAGAGCAGCTGGTCAAGGCCTTGTCCAAGCTGGCCCTGAACACAGCCCTGTAGATAAGCAAGCACCTGGCTTTATTCCACAGCACATTTTCAGCCCCACTGGGCTGGGGCAGCATCAGCAAGAGATGAACCTTCCTGCTCTTAAGGAGGACCATCAAAGCCTGTGCCTGCCGCAGGACCCTGCTGAGGGCTGGCTCAGCATGGGCAGCACCAAAGCGTTGCACTGCCCCCGGGGCAGCAGGAGTGCTTCTGACAGTGAGCTCCCCGAGCAGCCCCTACCTGTATCTTTATTGGCCAGGTGAAGTTGCTGACATAGACGAAGAAGGTGATGTTGGGGTTGTTGCGGAAGTCGAATTTCTCGTTGGAGAAGCTGTCCTTGTACTCCTTGATATTGCTTCTGGAAACCACTGGAACCTCCTCCCCAGCCTGCGTGCCGGCTGGCGCCGGGGAGAGAAGAGGTTTCAGTGCACTTGTCAAGAGACAAACAAAAAAGGGCAAAGGCAGAGGAGCTGCAACGTCCCAGCTTCTCACCTGAACAAGACTGTCCTAAGCCATTCTCAAAACCACTGCTTGCCAACACACTGCACCACCAAAACCCAAACTATTCCCCCTCTTCACGTTTCCAGAGCACACAATTAAGACAGGAAATCACAGCTCACTGGACTGTTTCACTTCTGCCCCCCAAGCCTAACACCCAAACCACTAACAGAGCAAGCTCACAGGTTAAGCCCCAGGCTTCCCCAATCAAATCTGCATTTGTTGAAAACTGGTAAATGAAACAGAGTACCAAGGGATGGAGATTGTGCTCATCTTACCTGCAAAACTTGTAGACCAAGTGATGTTGAGGTTGAAGTTTTTAGATGCATTGATAAACATGTCCAGGTCTCTGTTTTGCTTGGGAAGAAAAAAGAATGAAAATACATTTTCAGGATAAGAATTTTACTGTGCTGTTTTCTAGCAAACCCACACTGAAAAACACAATCTTGGCATTTGTTATTCCCATGAAGCAAACTCATCAAGCAAAACACTATTTACCTTTTCTGAAAGCAGCATTCTGCTCCCCAAGAAAAGCATAAGAAAGAGCAAACCAATCCACATGCACAGAATAAGCCAGGAAGGAGAGAGGCACAATGCACTGGGTGAACCAGCAGCACCACCAGAGCTGCTCAGCAGCTGTCCAAACAACCACAACGAACCAGCTCTGGCTCCTTACGAAATTCTCCCATGAAGATTTGAAACTGCATGGCCAAGAGAAGCTCTGTGGAGCTGCACGACCCTGTCACGCTACAGGGACTCACAACCTGTCACAATGCCCTGTCTCTGTGGCCAAGGATCAAGCAACATATACCCAAAGGCTGGAAAGCAGAACATTTACCTCCTCAGGTGTGGCTACAAAGTTGATTGCTGTGTAATAGCGATCATCCTCTTGAGACAGGCTGAAGGTGAACTGATAGTCAATGAGAAGAGTATCTGTAAGGAGAGAGTGGAGGAAGTTATCCCATGGCTTGGAATAAGCTTCTGCAGAGCAGACCTGCAACGTGTCCAGGGACTGGGCGTCTCCCACCTCTCTGGGCAACCTGGGCCAGTGTCCTGCCACCCCCAGAGTAAGAGCTTGTTTGCTCTTATCAGCTGCAGAGCCCCCACTGCAGAGAGGGTAGAGCTGCTCCCATGATGAGGGCTTCCAGGGCACTGCTCAGTCAGGATTCCCACACAGCAGCTCCTCCTTAATGGACCCAGCTGGCATTCCACTCTGGGTCACGTCACATCCAAGCATGCCAGGACCAGATTTTGTTCTACCTGTGTGCCCTCCTGTGCCTACATGTGCCAAGGGCTGAGGTATCACCCCTCTGTTAATCAGCAGTCAGGGTTGGGCATACATCCACCACCCTCAGTCATGAGACTGTCTCAGGAACAGGATGCTGGCAAACGTTCCCAAAGCCAGAGACATGGCAACCAGTACCAAATGTGAAGCCACAGGCTAGGCTGGTTTTGTCTTGTTGGCTCCTGGAGCCCCCTTGATGGATGGCCACAAGCCAGACAACCTTTTGACATCTACACACAGCTCCTAGGAAGCAGTCAGAAATTTTCATGGAAGAAAGCCAAGTGAGCCTTGGCACAAGGTTGCTCCTCTAGCACAAAGCTGCTCCTGGAAGAGCTATAAAGTTTTGACTTTCTCTCTCTGTGCCCAGTTTACCACCCCTGCCACTGGGTCACCCTTGCAAAGAGGCTGCCACGAGAAGCCTCAGTGACCTTGTCTGGCTGCAGAAGCAGAATGCAGCTGCACTCAATGGAGCACAATGGCAACTTCTGTGCTGCACACAAACACTCTTTGAAACTCCTGACTCTGTGTACTGTAAGATCAGATCTATCCAGGCCTGCCAGTGTGCTGATTGCTAGTATTTGTAAACAGAAGCTGGAGAGTTTCCATTAAGTAATCTGAATCTTGGCAAATGATGTCTTCCCAACTGTTCATTTCAGAGGACATGTGGAGATGCTGAAGCCTCATCCAGGTCAGCATGGGACAGAATCTTCTGAAACCAGAATTCTGCATGTACAAAACCCTAGAGACAGGCTTCAGCTCTGACTTAGTAGGTATAGACTTTAGAGTATCCTCTAAAAGACAAGCTTCCATTTCAAAGACACACAAAACACATCTGAAAGTCTGTTCTGAAAGATCCAATCATCACACAGACCTTATCATGAAGGCTTTGCTCGTTCCCTTTGAACAATGCTTCTGAAACAATTCCTGTTTCTAAAGATATTTGTTAGTCCTTCCTGTAATGCTCTACATTTTAAACAGATGCTGAGGCAAATAAAGTTAGTTTTAAATCACAGACACCCAACATTGTAAGGGTTGGAAGAGACCTCTGGAGATCACCCAGTCCAACCCTCTGCTAAAGCAGGGCACCCAGAGCAGCTTGCCCAGGATCGCAATGCTCGGGTGCGGTTGGAATCTCTCCAGAGCAGGAGACTCCACAGCCTCTCTGGGCAGCCTGCTCCAGGGCTCCAGCACCCTCACACCAAAGGAGTTTCTCCTCATGTTCAGACAGAACCTCCTGAGCTCCAGTTTGTGCCCTTTGCCCCTTGTCCTTTCACTTGACCCACTGACAAGAGTCTGGCCCCAGCCTCTTGCCTCCCACCCTTTAGCTCCTGCTGAGCATTGCTCAGATCCCCACTGGGGCTGCTCTTCTGCAGGCTCTCCGCCCCAGGGCTCTCAGCCTTTGCTGCTCACAGAGCTGCTTCAAGCCCCTCAGCATCTCCAGAGCCTCTGCTGGACTCTCCTCAGTAGTTTCCTGCCTCTTTTGAACTTGGGTGGTCAGAACTGGAGTCAGGACTCCAGATGCTGCCTCAGTAAGGCAGAGGAGAGGGACAGAAGAACCTCCCTGGGCCTGCTAGCGACTCTCTTCTTAACCACAGAATCCTAATCACAATCTTCTTAACCTAACCATTCACATAAAAATAACATTTGAATCACTTATGTTAAACTGCCCATTTGTTATCTCCCAACAAAAGCCCAGGAGTACTCACAGTAACATGTTCCTTTAAGTGGATTTCCCTGATATCTATTTTCGACTTCACACCTGCAAAGAATAACAGCTTTTAATCAATGGACATTTTTCTTTCCAGTTTTATTTAGTCTCAGCCTCTAAAAAGCAGAAGACACCTCCTGTGCTGATAGCAGTGCAGAATTAAAAATAAAAGATGCATGTCTGAGCTGCAGTGGGCTGCTGCAGAAGTTCCATGATCCCTGCAAGTCTGCTGGGTAGGCAGCAAAAATGAAACATAAAGCTTGGGATATTAACCTTTGCATCCACTCAGAATGCTGTTTATTAGCTCTGCACAACCGAAGGAACTCATTTACTACAGGGAAAAGCTGAAGTTTCCATTTACATCTGAGGTTATTCCAGGATCTAGTCCTATAAATGGTTACTCACGTGAGCAACACTTTAAAAATAGACCTGGCAAAGAGATGATTTGGAATGAAGTTATTTCCACTAACCTTACACTGAAAGCGTTTCTGTTATGCTACAGAGAAACCTCCAGCAAATTGGTTGCTGTGAAACTGCTCCATTCAGACACTGCAGTGTCAAAGTCTGTTCTCAGATCTGTCTGCACCACCCCCAGAGCAGCCTATCACACAGCCAGCACAAATTCACCAATCAAAAAGAAGCCTCAGGGGGATAAAGTAAAGGGGTAGCTACAGTTTAGGGGATGTGGGTGTTATTTTTTCACCCCATCCCCTCTGCATGCCACTCCCCTTTGAAATGTTTTTCAAAATGGAGATCTTTTGGAACTCACTGCACTCATCTCCTCCTCCCCGGAGAGAGCGCGGTTGCTGCCCCAGTAGTGGAGTTAGGCAACTGCCAGAAGGGAGGGATGGGCAGAGACATCATAAATACATTCATTAGAAGTAGTCAGGGTTCCATGCTGGTATGGGTTTGGCCTTCGGGTTTCAAATCACCAAGAGAAATTAACTCACAGCTGACATTCGTCTCCTTTTATTCCCTTGGTGGTGCAGAAACACTTCCCTGTGTTCGTGTTGCAGACAGAGGCGTGGCCGTTGCACTTGCAAGCTGTTGAGCAGAGGAGGGGAAAAAATGCAATGTTGAATGAAGCAAGAGCAAGAGCTTTGATAGCAATTAAGTCCCTCAGTTGCCAAATTGAGATGCACCAACAGTTAGAGTGCATATGAAAATCCATTTGGTACTCTTTGGTTTCTTTGTGATACAGAAGGCAGCCCAAAATAGAACTGTGTGTCAGAACACATCAAGTGTGGGCTCCAGGACTGGTGGTCAGGCTGAAATCACCACCAGGCTCTGCTCCTCAGCCTCAGAAATGTACTGCACTTCTTGTCGTGGCATAGCACTGAGGACACCACAACTGGCACGGAGACAATAGAATCTGGAACAGTTTTGGGCTGGCAAGCACATTTCCAACCCCCAGCTCCTGAGACAAGACTCTTTTTGCAAACACAGCAAAGCTCCTGATGCTTTTGGGGCTCCTTCGAGAGGGAAATGAGCCTTTGAGAAGGTCCTGGCACTGTCAGCAGTGCCTGCTGCCCACAATGTGAGGCCCACGCTGCATGGGGGGGTGGAGGGCATGCCCCAATCTACTGCAGTACAGCTGCAGCCTGGCCTCACGAGCTGAGCTGCCACCAAGCCATGGCTGAAGCAGATCAGCATGTCCTAGACCATCAGAGAACCACAGAACAGTCTGGGTTAGAAGGGACCTTCTAAAGCTGATCCAGCCCAGCCCTCCTGCAGCCAGCAGGGACATCTGCAACTCGAGCAAACAACCTCACCTGCAGGTTCCAGGGATGGGGCATCTATGACCTCTCTGGGCAGCCTGGGCCAGGGTTTCACCACCCTCAGTGTGAAACATTTCTTCCTTCTCTCCAGTCTACATCTCCTTATTTCACTCCTTGTCCTGCCACAACAGGCTCTGTTTTCTGATCCACCACTTAAAGTACTGAAAAGCCACCAGAAGGTCTCCCTGCAGCCTTCTCTTCTCTAGGCCGGACAGTCCCAACCCTCTCAGCCTGGTCTCCCAGCAGGAGACCGGAAGGGACTTCTGACTGCATCAGGTTTGTGGCACGCCCCAAACAGAGCAGCTCCTAGACTCTAAGCCTAATTAGATGCAAACCAAGGTGTGACAGGGGGGACAGATGGGAGATTTTCTCCCAAATCTCTCACTCCTGGTTCAACTTCAAATGCCAGTGTTGACACACTGTGAGACCATTGCTCAGGAAGTAGAGGAGGTACACATACCAGAAACCCCAAAGCAAATCAGTAGCCAAGCCAACATGAGCAGTGCAGTGGCTGCTGTAACTAGCAGAATGGATGTCACAGCCATGCCCAGAGGGCAGGAGCCCTTCAGAAGATCCAGCAGGGAAGTGGAAGGTGCATTCATCTGGAGCTGAGCAGGGCAGAGGGCACAGTGCACACAAGGTCCCCGAGCCTGCTGCAAACAGGACGTGCTGAATGTTGCTGCCTTTGGTAAGAAGACATCAGCCTCCTCATGCAGAAGACAGGTCCCATTCCAGGCACCACCTAGACACAAAGTCCCTGTTCTGAACATCCCTGCCAACCTTGGATCCTACTTTATGAATGCCTTTGATGACTTCTTTCCATTGGCATGCAATGGAAGGTGCATTGTGTCAGGGACACTTAATTGTGCCTCTCAGGTGTGGATGAGTGGTTTCCTAGCAGCAACACAGAACAAAACATGAAAGCTCGTTGTGGGGACAGGTAGAGTGAATGAAGATTGGACAAAATAATTGCATTCTGTGAAGCCAACACACTTCTCATTAGTGGCACCTGAACAAAATGTAATTCTTGACACTGCTAAGATCGCCCTGCGCTGCCTCCCCTGTGCTTTGCACAAGGTAAGCAAAGTTAAACTCCACCAGCAGCCAGCACCAGCACACACACAGCAGGATTCGTGCTGCTTAGATGCTAGTACCTCCAGCACTGCCATTGAGGCTTCCTCAGCCTGCTCTGCAGCCCAGTGCTTACCAAGCCGGGACGCCCAAATACCCTTCCTGAGAACGGTGCAAGCTCACAGACTGCTCTGGGTTGCAAGAGACCTTTAATGCTCACCTAGTCCAGCGCCCTCCTGGGACATCTGCACCCCCAGCAGGCTGCTCAGAGCCCCAGATGACCTGACCCTGAGCTTTTTTCCTACCCACCCCACAGCTGGAGCTCACTCACTGGAGGCCTGGAACATACACAGAAGAGAGAAATGTACTCACGGCTTTGCAGAAACAAACTGCTGACCACAAGTACCAGACACCCTCGCTGCTCCTCCTCCTCCTGCATTATGCTGGTCTAGCACACCAACAGCCACAGCATGACCCTCCTGCCCAGCACGCCAGCAGCTTTAGCAGCCCTGGGAGGGGAGGGCTGGCAGGACCGTGGCACCAGCACAGCTCATCTTGGGCCACCAGCAAATGCTCCACGGAGGCGTTCAGCAGCGCTGCTGCAGCAGCAATCTGATTCCAGGCATAATAGAGCTTCCCCTTCTCTTGCAAATAACTTTCTTATCTACCACTAACAGATTTCCAGGGGAAACTTTAATCAGAAAACTCAGAACATCCTGAATGCAGAGAAAGCACCTTGCAGCTATTTTTACATTTGATGTGCTGCATTCCCTGCCCTTCCTGATTAACTCTCCCCTAGGTTGGACACTTCCTAACAGCAGCTGCTGAGCAGTGCTTTACTGCTGTTCATCATTATCTGCCCAGTTCCACCAACACCAATCCCTGGCTGATATGCAAACAATTCTTTCAGAGAAACAACCGCACTTTGTCCACTTTTTTTTTCTTTTTCCCCCCACACAAGCAACACAGCAAAGTTCACCTGCCCTGGTGGCACAGAGCAGAAGGAAAAGCCATCTCATTTCATCCACTCTTCCTCCTCTCTGGCTTCTGAATCCCACCACTACCACTTCCAGTTCTGCACAGCCTTACCTGCTACTGTTATCCCAAAGCCTTCTTCAAATCCCTGATGGCTGTGTCACTGCCTGCAACTTTTCCAGCTCCTTCCTCAAACCTGTCCACTGGGAATTTGTTCTTCACAGCCCCACTTGCTCTTCAGGAGTTAGGGCAGTCATGCTCCAGCTACAGACTCTGATCATCATCTGACAGGTCAATGCTACTGCCAGTAAACACACCACAGGAACTGCCAAGGATTTTCTCCTGGACTGTCTCCACACTTAAGTAGCAACTCAAAGTCTTGAGTGTTCCCTTGATTAATCACCTCACTTACTTCTTCTTGGATCATAGAATCTCAAACTGGTTTGGGTTGGAAGGGATCTTTAAAGCTCATCCAGTCCAACCCCCCTGCAGCCAGCAGGGACATCTGCAACTAGAGCAGGTTGCTCACAGCCCCACACAACCTGACCTGGAACAGTTCCAGTCATGGGACATCTACCACCTCCCTGGGCAGGCTGGGGCACTGTTTGCCCACTCTCAGTGTAAAGAATTCCCTTCTGTTCTCTGGTCTGAATCTGCCTGTCACAGTTTAAACCCATAGGCCCTTGTCCTGTCACAGCAAGCCCTGTCGCTAGATTTCTAGCAGGTCCCTTCAAGTTCTGAAAAGCCACCAGAAGGTCTCCCTGGAGCCTTCTCTTCTGCAGTCTGGACAAGCCCAGCTCCCTCAGCCTGGTCTCACAGCAGAGAGGTTCCATTTTTGTGGCCTTCTCTGGAGCAGTTCCATGCCTACAGAGCAGCCACACATTTCCTGCAGGCACCGACTCTGCCGTGCCGCTGAGCCATGTCAGTGCTGTTCTGCCTGCGCCACCACTGCACATAGCTGCAAGCCAGCTGAGCCCTTTGGAGCAAGGCACAGCTCCCTTACACCTCTGTGTCACCTACCACAGCTGCACTCTGCTCTCCCCATCCTACAGCACTACAAAACGTTGCAAGGCTCTAGGGCAAACCTCTAAGCCTCCCACGTCCATTTCTCTCTATTGCTTGTCCTGAGTCTTCAAGGAAGATTATTTTTTTCCCCCAGTTTGTTAAACTGGATCTTGCACAACAAAAAAAGTTCCTTGTGCCAAAGGGTCCCAAAGTACTTCACAAACTTAAAATGCAATTTTAACAAGGATCACCTAATCCTCTACTGAAACCCAGCCAAGTCTTCAGTGAAATATGGAAAGCCTTTTACAAAGCAGACAATTATAACAATAACCCCACAACACATTAACCAAATGTAATAGAAAATGGAATTTAGATAAGCAGAAATTTGTCCAAGACATTAGGATTAACTTTGTTCCTTCTCAAAACAGGATTGTCAGACACTAAAACACAAACATTTTTCACTGTGGTCATTTAAAGTTTACAAAGGAGAGCAAAAAAAATCATCTTTGTCTTGTGCAATGAAAGCCAAAGTCTCAAAACCAGCAGTTTCTGTACCTTTGATGTGAAGAAACAAGGACTGTACCTTGCTTGGGAAGACCAAACGTGCTCTCAGGCTATCATTTCAGTTAACAGCAGAGGAGGGAGCAAAGAGCAACATGCAGCAAGGCTCTGGGGCAGGAGGAGAAGGCAGCACTTACGCTGACAGGTTCCCCCGTTGGTAGGGTCCCCATAGTAGCCTGAGATGCAGGTCTCGCAGTGCTTGCCCGTGGTCAGGTTCTCACACTTCTCACAGACACTCTCATTTACACACTTACTGTGCCCATTGCACTGGCAGGCTGGAGGGAGCAGAAAAAGAGAGGATCAGTGCTCAGAGACTGTGCTTAGCAGAGAGCCTCTGAAGCCTGGCACTGCAGAAGGCCAACGAGAGCATCGTGTGCAGCTCCAGAGCAGCTCTGGCAGTTCTGCCCAGTGCTCCATGAGCTCCAGGAAGGCTGTGGATTCAAAGAAGCTGAGATTCATGGAAACCAAGAATGGCTCAGGTTGGAAGGGACCTTAGCCAACTCCCCTGCTGTGCCCAGGGACACCTCTCAACTAGACTTGGCTGCTCACAACCTCATCCAGCACGGCCTTGAACACCCCCAGGCTGGAGGCAGCCACCACCTCCCTGGACAACCTATTCCAGAGCCTCCCCACCCTCATTCTGAAGAATTTCTTCCTTAGCTCCAGTCTAACCCTATTCTCCCTCAACTTAAAAGCATTTCCCCTTGTCCTGTCTCTGGACACTCTCATGAAAAGCCTTCCTGTATCAGGTCAGGTTGGAAGGGACTTCAAAGGTTCTTTTTTATCCTCCAAACTCTTTTCCTCTCACCATTAACCAGAGGGAACCCAAACATCACCACAGACTTCAGAAGTCTCTCTTCTTGCATTTAATTGTTGCTGTGGCTGGAATGTGTGAGCAATTCCACACTGCTCATCTACCTGGACACTGAATAAAGGACCAGTTGTAGCTGCTCTCCACAGGACACATGCTGACATTGAGGACGGGCTCCAAGCTGTGCTTCCCACTTGCAGGCGGTGCTGGCATCTTGACAGGGCCTCTGAAGGAGCCTTCAATGCACTTCCCCTTGCCCGTGTTGCTGGGATCAGTGCACCAGCCACAGCCAGGCTGCTCCAGGCAGTGAGCACACGTGCAGTAGCCTGAGCAGTTTTCAGCTAGAAAAACAACAAAACACCAAGTAAAAGAGTCAATCAATGTCCCAAAACACAGGAGACAACAAAAGCAGAAGTCTTTGTATGTCTTTTGTGACCTTCAATATTTACCTCACCAATTCTGTAAACACAGTTCAGTAAATATTTACTCTGATAGGCGCAGGAACAGACACACACAGATTTGTTCAGACATAGGTACATGGGCAGGCTGCAGCAGCTGGCTGAGCCCAGCAGCATGCGGCTTAACGAGGTCAAGTGTCAGGTCCTGTGCCTGGGTCACACTGACTCTGTGAATGGTCCAGGCTTGAGGATGGGTGGCTGAAGACTGCCAGGTGGAAAAGGACTTGAGAGTGCTGGCTGAGAGCTGGCTGAACACGAGCCAGCAGTGGGATTGTTCAGCCTGGAAAAGCCTGAGGGAAGCCCTGAAATGAGGTTGTAGTAAGGTGGGGGCTGCTCTCTTCTCCCAAATAATGGGATGTGGGGAAAGGGCCTCAAGTTGCACCAGGGGAGGCTGAAGTTGGACATTAGGAAAAATTTCTTCACTGAAAAGGCTATTGGGCACTGCCCAGGCTGCCCAGGGAAGTGGTGGAGTCACCACCCCTGCAGGTGTTTAAAAGATCCTTGGATAAGGAGATCGGGGACATGGTTTGACAGTTGCCTGTGGGGGATGCTAGGTCAGGGCCAGAACTGATAATCTCAAAGCCTTTGCCAAGCAGACAGTTGGATGACTCCATGATAATTCTGGTTAACTCTCTCATGGCTGAGGACTGAGCTGCACACACCAAGCTGCTGGGGTCAGGTACTTGTTACCTTCCCCCAGGGGACTGTGAGCATCACTGATGCACAAAGCCTCCAGGAGGAGTTCGGCGCGGCCCAGCCAGCCTGCACTCACGTGGACAGCTGCTCATGGTGTACCACTCCATGCACTGCCCGTAGGGGAAGGAGGCCACGTAAGCGTTGGAGTCCACACACTGCTTCATGTTGCTGCACCACATGCACTCGGAGCTGCCGCTGGTGCACTCGCCGCAGACGCTGCGCAGGGCGCAGGGGGTCCGGCACTGCTTGGCGCTGTGGTTGGCTGTGGGCAGGAGGACAAGGGTCAGCTGCCCCCCAGAAACACACGGGTAGGGAGCCCCGGGGCAGAAAGGAGAAGACAGAGTCCTGCCTATGATCCAGGCTGCAGAACTGTTCAGCGTCACAGACTGGTTTGGTGTTGCTGGATGCAGCTGGAGGTATCTCGCGGCAAGGCAAACGTGCCAAAGGCAGAGAGGACCTGAAATCACTGCACTGGCTGAGCAGTGGGCACCTGTGAACACCCTGAGGGTCACCAAGGACAAGAGCAAGGTCCTGCACAAAGGTCAGGGTAACTCGCAGCATCGACACGGGCTGGGGAGCAGCTCTCTGGAGAGGGGCTTGGGGGGCGATGGGTGTAAAGCTGCCCAAGCCTCATCATCTCTATCAGGTGACCATTCTCAGGCCATCAAAACCAATTAGAGCTTCAACCAACTCAGTGCTGCAATGCTGAGCTCAGGTTACACACTCCAGATCTGTCCCTGCACTCGCACAAGGAAGTGGTGTAGCTCACTTCCAAACTGTATGCAACCAGTCAGCTTTGTTAAAGCTGGAACAGGCTGAGGTTGGCATTCAGAAAGCATCAGCTGGAATGGAGAGCTAACAACCCCAGCCACTGGAGGAGATCTGTGGTTGAGAGTTGAGAGACTTCTCCCAAAAGCAAAGAGTTTCTTTTTCAGAGCTCTCACATCTCCAAAAAGTGTCCTGTCAAATTCATTTCCAACTTTGATCAAATCCTCCTCTGGCCATGGAGCAGGGGAGGGGAGGAAGGGGAATTCAATTGGAAAGTGACTTTTATTTTTTAATTCCTTTTAATGGGATATTGCTCTGTATCATAATTAACCTAAATGTCACACTCAGGTATGCAATTTAGAGAGAAATAATTAAACTATGATGTAGTTCCAACATTTCACAGTTAACGGCCTAAGTGTAGAGCCCTTTTTGAAGTCTCCCACTGCTGCATGAACCACAGGACACTCTTTCACTGCTCCTTTTCCTTGGCAAAGTCAGGATGCAGGTCATTTTAAACACACTGAACGGGATCCTCTTTAGTCTCCAGGAAATGCAAATAGTTAACTTGGGGCCAGACTCTTCGGTGGTGCCCAGTGACAGGACAAGGGGCAGTGAGCACAAACTGGAACCCAGGAGGTTCCATCTGAACACAAGGGAAGACTTCTCTGTGAGGGTACCCTGGAGCAGGCTGTCCAGAGAGGCTGTGGAGTCCTCCTCTGGGGAGACTCCAACGCCCCATGGCATTGCGATTCTGGGCAGCCTGCTGTGGGTGCCCCTGTTCTAGCAGGAGGGTTGGACAGGATGGTCCTGAGAGGCCCCTTCCACCCCCAGCACGTTGGGCCCACTGCCAGCAGACACGGCAGGTAGGCTTTGTCACCTGGCCTCTCGCAGACGCTGCCGTTGACCTCGTTGATGCAGGTGGCTGCCTTCAGCCCCTGCTGGAAAGGTGCTGCCAAGTAGCCGCAGAAGCCAGCGTCGCTGGGCTCCTCGGGGAGCCACTGCACGAGGGTGTTGGTGAAGGGGGACATGTCTTCCCAGCACCAGTAGGACACGTTGATTTTCCTCAGTCCTACCCACGGAGTCAGAGTTTTGGGCTAGCAACAAAGGAGAACGATGGATTTAATGAGCAGCTTAATGACTGTGGGTATGGAGAGCAAATACAGGGCTGGCTAAAGCTGAGAACAGCTTGGCCAGGTCAGACAAAAAGGTGGTACACTGACGAGTGTTTGGTCCCACTGTAAAGGTTCAGACACCAGGAGGGAAGGGTTCCATGCCTCTAAAGGCTTTACACTACACTTTAGTTCTGGGATGCGCAGGCACACCTGGAGCTGTAAACACAGGAACCTTCCACAATAGCCCAGGCTTGGCTTCCCTCTGTACAAAAGCTTTAACAATCAATACTGCTCAAATTGCACTTTGCCTTCTATGGGTAAATTGAATCTCCTCTAAAACCCCTTAATTCTAACAACGCCACTTTCAAATTGGGAATCAAAGCAGGGAGTGTTCTTGTTCCATGAGAGGAATATTTTCCTGTAGTACTGAGGCATGTTTCCCTCTGAGCAGCAGTAATCCTACTGCCTCCAGCCTCATTCTTCCCAGATAAAACTCTTCCTGATTGCCAGCCCTGCCCACAGTAGCCTCTGGGACCCAGAAGGAGTCACTCTGATATTCCATCAAGCCACAGCAGCTCTGAAGCCTAAACCAGACTTTCAGCAAAGCTGCACAGCATGGCTTTTTGTTAGGGCTTTAGCACCACCTACACAACCTGCCCTGAATACCTCCGTGCTTCTGCCAGGGCCAGGGAAGAAATATCTGTTTATTTTATTGATGCACAAAGAGGGACAGATTCCAATTCCCTTCTCACTGGCTCTGACAGAAAAGCACCTGCCACTAAATCAAACATAAATAACTCCAAATAAGCCAAGCAGCTCCGCAGAGGAAGGAGGTGACATTTTAAACAGCCTCTTTTCTGAGTGGAATAAATAACTTTAAATGCTTTACATTAAACACCTCCGGTGCCCCAAAGGGACCTTTATTTATAAAATATTGTGTACAAGGCAGGAGAGGCCTCCTGCTGCAGTGTGCATCCCACAAGAGAAAGGCAGGGGTGATTTCATTATGGAAAGCGGTACCTCGGAGGCACCATGTATGTTTGTATTTATCTTTCCCATTTACATTCTCTCCAATTTCAGTTCAAAAGCACCCAGAGGGGATGTGGAATTTCAAAAGAAAAATCAAGTCCTTTGCAGTTTAGAGGCATGTCTGTTCTGTGCACAGCACACAATACATGGCAAGGACTTCCCCACACTTGGGGCTTAATTACTCAAGGGACACAGGAGAGAAGCACTCACCAAAGCCTGCATCTTCTGCAGCTCCTTTAGAACAAATTCCACCTTCTTCTGAGTGGTGAGAGAAGCCAGCAAAGCCCCGCTGGATCTGCAGGACAGCTTGGCATGGTCGTAGTTCTCCTTGGCGTTCGTAATTTTCAAGCAGGAGTTGCCAACCAAATGCCAGTTTGTTCCACAGATATTTTCTGGAGGGAAGATGATAAAGTAAGGTAAACCCAGAGATGCAGCGTGGTGAAAGAGCAGCCCCACCAAAACAAAACCTGCAGCCCCAGAGCAGCCCCACTCAGGATGCTCAGCAGTGGTTGTGTAGGACACCATCAGAGGAAAAGGAAAGCTGCCTGGGGGAGCTGAAGTGAGACCTCAGCATTCATTTATCTACAGGAGGTACTCAAAGCACTGCCTACAGCATCAAATAGTAAAGTCATTGTAGAAGGAGAGCAAGGAGAAGCAAGTGAGAACTTGTTTGACCATCCCTGTTAGGATACCTTTTGAGAAAAGAGGGTGGCTGTGCTAAGCCTGTTCACAGCAGCACACTTCCAGCATTACTAATCCCTGCTGCACCTTGGGCACAGCCATGCCCACTGCTGAAGATCTCCCTACACTTTGTGGCTAATTACTTCCCTTACACCAAAACCTGCTGGACACCCTCAGTGTGGGTTTCTGCTCCAACAACTCAGTTCAGATTTATCTGACAGATGGAAAGCTCTGAAGTGGCAGTGTCTCAGATGGGTTTTGTGCACATGGGATCAAGTTGTCTCCTATTCTACAACGAACTAAACAGATGAAGTTCTTTATCTCATTAAAATGAGTTTTTCTTGTTCTCATGGCTCTTCTTCAAAGTCTCTTTGTTATTTCACTCCTCCAGACCAGCAACCACCAGACCTGGACACATCCAGACCTATCAGAATTACAAGGGGAAGACTTTCCAAGCCCATTTAAAGGTCCTGCCTGTGTTGCTTTATTCCCTTTCCCTATGTTTTATTAACTGTAAATATTAATCACTGAAGGTCTCAGATTTCTCTCTGGGAAACAAAAAAGTGTTACTAGAGAGGAACTAATAATCAACTCCTGTGAGCTCCCCCTGGAAACACTCTAATAAGAGAATTTCCCCTCCACACTTTAGGTGCTATTTGCCTAATTCATCCAGTATGTGCCATTACACTTGGCACAATTTTAGCCCCCGAAATTAAATAGCATGCATTATTAAATCTAATATCTTGCAGAAGCCCATTTTATCAACAGCACTGCCTTTGTCAAGTGAAAAGAGAGAGATGAAACACAGTCTAATAATTACACAAATGATCAGACTCAATTGGGACTGGAAAATAGGCCATCAACTTTCTGAGTTTGCTACAAACACAGTTCCCTGTCAAAGCTGGTTGTGACTAAACAACACTAAAAGATGACAAATTTCGGGGCAAAAAATCCAAACCCAAAGGGAAGAAGCTCCCCAGGCTCTGGGCCAGGTGAGTCTGGGATGTTCTCTTAGCCAGATGCAGCTGCCCACCTGGCAGAGCAATGCACTCCTGATTCCTGGGCTCCCACTGACAGTTCTGATCCATGGCACAGCTCTTACAGCTTGTCTTCTTGTTACAGTAATAGGCAGGGTTATCCTTTGGACAGTTTTCATACACAGTAATAGGAACCTAAAATGAAGAGCACAGATGAGGTTTCTCCATCCAAGCAAGGCCACAACTACCACACTACACTTCCCAGTTCAGCGACAATGTAACTCCAAAGGCTGTGACACTGACATCTGTCCCCACTATCCAAGACATTCCCCCAGGCCACCAGCTGACACATTTTCCTTACTAGAGCTTTAACAAAAGGGTAAGATTTTTACCTCGGGAAGGCTCCCCAAAGGGAAGGCTCTGTTTTGGCAACCCCAAATGTCTATGTGCTTTACAGACTAACCCCACCACCACGAAGCTTCCACCACCTCCCCTGCCCACAGCCACCCTCCGAGCTCGAGGGAAAGCCCTTGGACCCACTTGAGAACAGTTCCAGCATGCCAGGATTTTACAGCTAAATGCACTGTAAATAAACCAACATCAGGGGTCTAAGCCTGGCAGCTTAAGGCATTTGGACATTGCACATGTCAAAGGCTATCAGAGACAATTTACCTGTTCCTCTGTGCAGTTGTTGTGCACGGAGACACACTGGTCAGTGCACCACTGGCAGCTGTTGGTATTTGCAGTACAGCTATAGCAGTCTGTAATCTGATCACATTTTTCATTGTCTACAGCTATTAAAGAAAAAAACCTGCATGACCAAAAACAGGCATTTCCTGACAGAGCTCTAAGAACTTGATTATATACAGCAAGCCAAACAGCAGCACCTGGAGACTTGCTGCTACGGACTACTTAGCAAATCAGCTCCTTTCATGTGATGGAACCCAGACAAAATTGCATTCATTTGCAGCAACAACCAATCTTTAAGGCCCAAGGAGCTGAAAACACACCACCAGAAAATGCAACAAGCCATGGCAGCACAGGGAGCTAGAGCAGGCACGTTCAGCCAGAGCAAAGGACACTCCACAAGGACAAGGACCATCTCCCACTGCAGCCCCATGCTGCTGCTGCAAGCCTGCCCTTTGGTTACATGCAGCATTCTCATGCATAGCTTCAGCTTTCCACTTCATCTTTCCAACTGCTCGTTGCCTGTGTTTTGAGACAATTTATTGTACAGTGAGAGCCCATCAAAGCAATGTCCCTTTACATCAATTTCTTTGAAATAATTAAAGGTTATCTATTACAGAATCAAGGTTCATAAAACTCAATTCCCAGCAATGAATGCACCAGGATAAAGACTGGAGAAGTTGCTTGGAAGAAAGGAGAGTACAGAAACAGGCCTTAAAACAAATGTTCTTTTTGAATGTCCCTCTTCATACAGCACTGCAGAAGAATTAAAGGAACTTATCTTACAACACTCCCTGCTGCCTCTTAAAGAGAGGTCAGGATAATGCTCCAAGACCCCAGTGACCTGTGGTGCTCATCAGCACACTGCTGTCTCTCACAAGGTCAGCTCTTGGAGCAAACATCTACAGAGCCATGGTCCAGGCCTGATTCCTCACTGGTGCCATCTCCATGGGATAGAAAAGTACAAGCAGCACAGCAGTGACAAAAATATAAAAAGATATCCAAGGAGCAAGTAACTACAGGGAGATGGAGGTGGAAACATCTCCACATTGCTGCAGGCATTTGGTCAGAGGAAGGTGTCCCCAGCCACACCTGGAAATAGAACTACAGCCCCCATCTGAAAGCTGCTCTGATAACGGCAGCCAGCTAGCAGGAAGCAGAATCATGAGAAGAGCAAGATGCCAGGCACCTTTAGGAAGGGGAAAAGGGAAATGGCAAGAAGGGGACACATACCTGGCCTGGGAGGACAGTCCTCCAAGATCTTTTGCTGCTGCTGCAGTGTTGCACTCTCCCAGGGCACACAGCCAGGAGGGGAGGTCGCCCACACACAGCGGACTCCAGGGCCTGCTCGCAGGCAGGCAGTCTCGTTGGCAAAAGCTTCACATCTCTCGGGTGTGTACTTCAGGATGTCACTCAGCAGGAGGCTGTTGAAGCCTCCAAAGATATACATAGAGCTAGACAAAGTGGAAGGAAAGACACCCAGGTTCGTGCCTGTTTATAAACCATGCTGCTGGAAGTCACTGCAGTTCGAGGTATGAGCAAAGAGCTCCAGCATGCAGAAACCCCAATCAACAGCTCCTGGCCAAGGCAGGCAACTAAGGGGAAGCCACCTGCCACTGTTTGAGAAGAGCCAAAGTCTCAACACATGGGTGTTGGGCCAGTCTCTAACCTATCTAAGGCCATAGGCTGACCTTCCCCTTCAGTTAAAGTTCTGGGTGACACCTGATGAAGGTGACTGCATGTCAAATGTGGGACCCTCCTGCAAAGAACATGGGCAAGAGGCAGGCTGAAACTCAGGGCACAGCATCCTCAGAGCAGTGCTCAGGGACTGTAACAAAGCAACTCAGTCCTGTCACATCTCACTACACGGCTGTGACAAACCCACAGCTATGCCCAAGGCTGTTAGCAGCCGAGCAAAGAGTCACTGTGCCAGCTGAACAAAACCCAGAGTACCTGGGGGAAGGCAAGGAGGTGCTTCTGTTTTAAACCTTCACTGTCACAGGTGCTTCAGGCAAACATCAAATTCAAATAGTTTACATAAAAAGCCACCCAAACCCCCTCATGCATTCATGTCTGCAAGTGTACATCCAGAAAGGTAGTGAAGGAGACTCAATGCAGCTGAAAATCAGAGTTTTGACTGAATAATAACTATCTTCATTTTCATCCTGGTTTAAGGTGCAAAGGACTCCTGCACAGGGTTAGCTGTCCTCTGTGGGAGCAACTGCTCGGCTGGTATTGAGCACACACAAAACAAGCATCATAGAACATCAGGGTCTGGAAGAGCCCTCCAGAGATCATCCAGCCCAACTCCCCTGACACAGCAGGGTCACCCAGGGCAGGATGCACAGGAACACATCCAGGCAGGTTTCCAACCTCTTCAGAGAAGGAGGCTCCACAACCTGTCTGGGCAGCCTGCTCCAGGCCTCCAGCACCCTCACACTGACAGAGCTGAAGCTGCAGCTTGTACCCATTCCCCCTCATCCTATCACTGGCACTCACTGAGCAGAGCCTGGCTCCATCCTCCTGACACTGCCCTTCTTTGATAACAGCAATGAGAGCAGCCCTCAGGCTTCTCTGCTGCCAGCCCCAGCTCCCCCAGTCTGTCACCACAGGGAGATGTTCCACTGCCTGCAGCAGTTTGGTGGTTCTGTGCTGGATTCTCTCAAGCAGTTCCTTGAGGTCCTTCTGGAACTGAAGGCTCCAGAACTGGACACAGTACTCCAGATGTGGCCTCAGCAGGGGTAGGAATTTTACAGAGGTAGTGATTTTTACAGACAAAAGGAGTATCTCAAAGCACACTTTCCTCTTCAGGGCAGCAAGAGTTATCTGCCTGCCTTAACCTGAGCTTTAAATCACATTACTGATTTACAGCAAGTATCCTCAAAGGATAAAGGAATCAGAAGGAAAAGCTCCTAAGAAACATCACTTCCAAAGTCAGTTCTGCAGACTCAAATACAGTAACAGCTGTTCACCTGAAAGCACAGACCTTATTACTGTGACCTAATGCTTAAGAGCAGGAATCTCATCTGTGAGTTCAGGGCAGAAAGGAAGCAGCACACAGCTGTGCAAGCTGAAACACAGGCGAGTTTAGGAGCCATGAGGGACAGCATGGTTTGGAGATCAAAGCTGTCAGGGCAACTTCAGAAGAAAAATATGAACTACATGGAATTATGAAAGAGAAGAGAGCTAGAAAAGTACATACAGAAATGAAAAATAAGCAGAAATGTGAAAAACACTAATTTTTGGAAGAACTGAGCTGCAACAGCTTCGTCCAGTGAGGAAGGACTGAGCAGGACAGGTAGACTACACCTTCATTGCAAGAGTGAAGATGTGAGAGCAAAAGGCTTGCCACAGATCCCCAAGCAGAGTTCTGGTCTCCATGCCACTGACCTACACGTGCCAACACAAGGGGCACTGACACACACCTGTGCATGAACCTGGCACTCTGCAGGGACTCCTGCTCGAGCCAAGGGGCGTCCCTTCCGACCCAACCCAGGCTGTGAGTGCAGGAGAGCCAGCAGCAGTCCCCAGTGCCTGCAGCCTTACCTGTTGTAGAACACAGCAGAGTGTCCAAACCTGTTGACGTCGTGATGGAGCCCGGGGCGCGGAAGGACAGACCAACGATCACAGGCTAGGATTAAGGAAGGCTCATGTCAGAAAAGCTTCTCAGGAGCAACAACTCAACTTGGGCAGCACATTTCTTCCTGGGAGACCCCGAGGTACTTCAATAACTATAGGGAGCCCACTGCAGCCACCACCAAAACCTCTCAAGTGCAGCTTGAGGCTGAAGGAAGCTGCTTTGTACTGCTGGAGGTTTTTCTTCAACCCAGTCACCATGGTATGAGAAAAAGGCAAAGGATGGAGGTGATGCTGCCCAGGGAGGCTGTGGACGTCCTGTCCCTGGAGGTGTTCAGGATCAGGCTGGACAGGGCCTTGAGCAAGCCAACCTAGTGGGAGGTGTCTGTGTCCAAGGCAGTGGGTTGGAACTGGAAGGTCTTTAAGGTCCCTTCCAATCCAACCCATTCTATGAGTCTGTGAAAAAGCAGCCCCCAAAACAGCAAAGTTTCAGGGCACTGTGCTGAAGGAGTTCAGGTTTCCTGCAATCACATGTAGTTAAATGGCAGTGGCTTGAGCTGCTTTTTCTCCTCTACTAGTGGCATTTTCCACTGCACAACAAGTTCAGGTTTGATCTGTTTAGATGTGAATTAGATGCAGTTTTGCTCCAAACCAGTATCACTAAGAACAGAGACTTATCTTTCTTTTTTTTCCCCCCTCTTTCCATTGCAGTTATGCTCCTGGGGGAATAGATATCCATGTTTGGAAAAAAAAAGAAATATTTTTCACTCATCACAGCTGAAGGATTTGTGGTTGTTTTTCTCTTTTAATATAATGTGAGATTATTCCAGCTCTTTTCTATTAGCATAACATTTAGAAGTTCTGCTTCATTTTTTATGCGGTTTCTCAGGTAATTTCTTCCTTTAGGCAGGATAAAAAAAAAACACCAATCACCAACAACCTAAGAAACATCTAACCCACTGAGCAATCAAAGGAGCAAAAGCAGGAAAAGCCAGCCCAATCCATATCACTTAAAGTTGGTGAAGTGGAGGGGATCACCTCAGGGGCTAGCATCCCTCAGGCACTTGTATGCAGTTTATGCAATTAAGACAGCAAAGCCAATCTGCTGTAAAGCTCTACAGAGCCCTCCCACACTAGAAGATTCCTTAATACAAGGGAGAAGTGTTGTGCCAGCAGCTGAACCTCTGAAAGAAAAAGCTCCCAAACTATGACGAAGACAAACTGAGAAGGCAAAAAAATTCCCCAAACTTTACTGTTTTTGTGTCCAGCTGGAGAATTACTGCTTAAAACAACTGATCCCAAACTTCAGTCCAGCAGAAACTGTGTTCAGGGTGCTGCTGAAGAAAGCCACAGGACCCAGCTGGCTGGATTTCATATGTCAATGGATCGTGACTCTGAAGTGTATTCTCAAATCTCATCTGCTGGATGCTGAAGGGCTGTAAGGCAGCCCAGCACCCCTGAGGCCAGCACCTGTGCTTCCCATTCCCAACAGGAGACTCCTGTAAACCTCAGTAGCAGTTGGTAACTTCTTCTCCAGCGAGTTGTGAGTTACGCTAGGCCAAGAAATATGTTTTTCTAGATTGATAGAAGGCTTGGAATGTTTTGCTTTCTAAGCTTCTTTCCCCCTTGTTTTCTTTTCCTGTGCTTGATCTTTTAGCTGAAGATCAAGTACTGGAAAAGAAGTCTAATTCTGAAACTACAAAGAACCCTTCCTGGCCTAAGAATTATGCCAAGCCTAAAGCTTACAATGCACAGAACCTGTTAAAGGAACTATTCAAATTCAGCACAAATGCTGTGAAAGGATCCAGCCTTGCTCTGTGTTTGTCATCAGTGCAGTTTGTGCTTTGTATCTAAACAGTTCAAAAGGTCAGGGATACCTACTGAAACCAAAGCAAACCTCTCCAGCCAGGAGTGTCAAAACACACTCTTTTAATTAATTTATGGAATTAATTCCACAGGGAGCAAAGGGAATGGTCTCTCCAACAGGTAGCAAAACAGCACAAGGTGCCAAGCCCTGCTGCTGGCTGCACTCCATTCACCTGCACACTCCTGTCACATCCCCATGGGCAGTCACTGCCAGAAGGCAGGGTGACATCATTATTTCAAGGAATCAAATCAGGACAGTTCACATGTAAGGAATCCTGAGAGCAGAAGGTAGAAGGTGCTATGAGAACAGACCTGTGTGTCCAGCACGAGTTATCTGGATGTGTATGCAGCTTCTTCCATGCCTTTCCATCTCTTCCTGTTCTTCCACAATTGCTCAGGTCTCAAATCCATGCTCAAACAAATGCTGCCCTCTCCTGGCTCCTCCACCACCTCCAAACCCACTCCTTCCAATAAGAACATCATTTGGCTTCCTTGTTAAATAGTGCTTAAGGGGAGCTCTATGCTTATAAGGCATAGACAGAAACAAAGTGATCCTTACAAAGAGCACAGCCAAACAGCTCAGACAGAGCCTGCAACCTGCGAGCTGAGCATCAGCAGGGCCCAGTGCCTGCAACTGTCCTCATGGCTGCATTTCTGATAGGTCACAGACAGACAAAGCACACTCAAATCAGAGAATCACAGACTGCTGTGGGCTGGAAGGGACCTTTAAAGGTCACTTAGTCCAACCCCTGCAGTCATCAGGGAAATCCACAACTAGAGCAGGTTGCTCAGAGCCCCACACAACCTGACCTGGAATGGTTCCAGGGATGGGACATCTGCCACCTCAGAAACCTGGGACAGTGTCTCATCACCCTCACAGTGCGAAGGACCTCTTCTCTCCAGTCTAAATCTCGCTTAGTTTCAAACCATCATCCCTTTTCCTGTCACAACAGGTCCTGCTAAAGCCTGTCCCCAGCTTTCTGAGCCACCACATAAAGTACTGAACAGCCACCAGAAGGTCTTCCTGGAGCCTTCTCTTCTCCAGCCTGAACAACCTCAACTCTCTCAGCCTGGCCTCACAGCGGAGCCCTTTCAGTCCTGCCAGCACTGCTGTGGCCTCCTCTGGCCCTGCTCCAACAGGTCCTTGTCTGTGCTGTGCTGAGGACTCCAGAGCTGGCCCCAGCACTGCAGAGGGGGTTTCAGCAGAGCAGAGGGGCAGAACCCCTCCCTGCCCCTGCTGCCCACACTGCTGGGGATCAGCCCAGGACAGGTTGGGTCTCCTGCAGTGCAGGACAGCTTTATGCCAGAGGTGGTCACAATGTGCTTTCTATGTAAGAAATAATTTCTAATGCCCAAGCTTTGTATAAGCTGTTGGCCAAATAACTGCTGTTGTATTTGCCAGAAAATCACTGCAGCAGCTCATTTGCTTGGTAATGTGTAGCAAGCTAAAGGAGCTGCTCCTGATTGCACATTCTCCTGCAGCAGGCTTAGTGGTTCGGCAAGGGAATTAGTCATTCTGAAGACAGCATCCCAGAGCTTCTGTTACGCTGATTATTTCTGCAGGAACTCACCAATATCATAGGCCATAAAATCAGAAGAGAAGCACTTGGCGCCGTAGCTCATGGAGGTGTCGTTGTGTGTGTTGCCTCCAAACACCAGCATGGTCCCACTGACGATCACCGCCGCGTGCAGGTAGCGGAAGAATCTGCTGTCCTTGAGAATCGTCCTTCAGAACAAAGCAGAGCCGTCAGGGAAGGGGACGGGTACCTGGCACCCACAAAGCAAGCCAGAAACACGAGACCAAGGAGGTGTCAGGCAGCAGCAGGAGAGGTTGGGATAGGGCTGGTCTGTAGCAGAGCAGCTCTGAGGGAAAGGACCTGGGGGTCCGGGTGGACAGAAGGATGTCCATGAGCCTGCAATGCATCCTTGTGGCCAGGAAGGGCAAGGGCATCCTTGGGTGGATTAGAAGTGGTGTAGGGAGTAGGTTGAGAAAGATTCTCCTTCACCCCTGCCCTGCTTGAATACTGTGTCCAGTTCTGGGTCCCTCGGTTCAAGAGGGAACTCAGGGAACTGTGTGAAAGAGTCCAGCACACAGCTGGGGCCCTTGAGCCTGGAGCAGAAGAGCCTGAGGGGAGCTCTCATTCCTCTTTACAAAGATGTGCAGGGATGGAGCCAGGCTCTGCTCAGGGATGTCCAGTGACAGGACACGGGGCAGTGGGGGTGAGCTGGAGCAGAGGAGGTGCCATGGGAACAGAAGGGAAAACTCTGTCACTGTGAGAGTGCTAGAGCCCTGTCAGAGAGGTTGTGGAGTCTCCTCCTCTGGGGACATTCCAAACCACCTGAATGTGGAGGCCTTAAGGAAAACAGAAAAGTGAGGAAAATGCCTTTTGTCTCCATAGCTCAGAGTTGTGAAGTTTTCCTCCAGCTCCTTAATAAAACACAGCTTTTGGCAGAAACAAATCACAGGAGATTTCAGCTTAAGAAATTAGTATTTCAAGCAGTTAGAGAGCCAGAAGAAAATGGGGTTATAACAGAAATTCTTCTGTGTTCTTAACTGCAGAATGAATGATCACTCACTTGACTGCAATAACTGCACTCATATGTGCAGCCTGTACTGCTGGCAAGAAAATCCCATCAAGTATTTTTCTTTTCAGTTTTAATACAACAATAGATTCAAATGGATCTCTTGGTTCCTTCACAGCTTTGACTGTATGTGGTTGTATGATTCCCTATTCACAAAGGGATATAAAAATATCAGCTAGAGGAGCACAGTCTACCCTCAGCACAAGGGACCTGTCCTGCTGCACCCCTTTCTCAGCACCCCAGCTCCTTGCCCACTGCAAATGACAAGAGGGTGGTGGAGAGGAAGGAGAACGACTCACCACATGCGGGTATCAACTTCATATCTGTACAAGTCATCTGCCAGCCTGTACTTGTTGGCACTGAAGGCTTTGTAGCCTCCATGGATATAAATTGATCTTGTACTTGGATCATAAACACTACTATGGCCATAACCTCCTTGCACCAAGGCTCCGCTGGTCTGCAGAATGCTCCAGGTGTTTGTGGCTGAGGAATGAGCACGACAGGACATGGTTAGCTCATCTCCAGTAACAACTTAGCAACAGATCTGCTGGGGAAGCAAACTGGGCTCCCCTCGACTCAGATCTAGACATTGTCTCTATCCCTTCACAGCCAAAAATATTCTCCTTCAAGGAGTCTGTTGTCAAGAAGTGCTGCTGAGTATTTTTAATCAGAGCAGAAATGTCCCTCCCACAGCCCTCTCTTACATTTTGCAGAGGATAAATGAGACCTAAAAAGCACAGAAATAATTTATTGCGTTTCAGTGCCATGAAAACGCCAGCACCAAGGCTTCACTTGGAACGGGACCCAGGAGCACTTTTCTGTCATACCAATATAAAGCCAGAGAGCACTGAAGCCAAGCTGAGTGTGACTGTGCAGAACACTGCAGTTAAGCACTAATATGTGATTAATGGTCCTGGACCTCCCTCGCTAAAATAACACTGGGCTGGAGCACTCTAGACAGAATAGAGTGGCAACTGAAACAAAAGTGCCAAACGACACCAGTTCTCTGCAGCAAGTGTGGAACAAAGCCCTGCACAGGGCAGATCAGACACACCACAGGCAAAGGAATTTAGCAGTCTGCAAGGCCTCATGGGGGAAACAGAGAAGTACAGGAACAAGTCACTGCCCCACAGGGCCTGGTTGTCTCTAGCCTGCTCCTGCAGGAACAAAGCTCACTCATGTGGACACAGTGAGCCAGAGAGGCTGCAGGAGAGCCTCTGGACTGGGATGACCAAAGGACAAGGATAATAGGTCAACAGTGCAGTTAAGGCAACTACTTCTGACAAAAACCTCCACACTGACACTGTGAGCTTCCTTTGCTTAACTCTGCTTGGTCTGTGGAGCAAGAGTTATGCCTCCAGAGAGCCACTCCAGAGTAGCTTAGCTCATGGAGAGCTGGTGTCACTGGAAATCTCTGGATACTGACATCAGAGTATGGACTATTCCCAGAGATATGGAGACCAGATTGTATCAGAAACGTGGGAGTCTAGAAATTCACCTCCTGTTCTCCTAAGCAGTGGCTCATCAGCACTACTGGAGACCAGGGGAGTTAAGTGGCTGCTTGGGCTGAATCCTTACAGCCACCCTTGTATCTGCAGGATACAAAAGCAATTTAAAAAGTGTTTGCTTTGTGAAAGGGAGAGAGGACAATTGAACTGTCCTGCAGTTATGCTGCTCTGTCTTTCAGCTACAGTTTCTGTGTCTTTCAGACCCACCCAGCTGCATAAAGCATGAGACAGGTGCCTGTGTGTCCCCGTTTGTGTCACACAAGCACTGGAAGCTGCACCCCACACAAAGAGGAGCAGAAGGTGCTGTGTGCCCCGGGTTGTGTCACACAAACACTGGAAGCTGCACCCCACACAAGGAGGAGCAGAAGGTGCTGTGTGCCCCGGGTTGTGTCACACAAGCACTGGAAGCTGCACCCCACACAAAGAGGAGCAGAAGGTGCTGTGTGCCCCGGGTTGTGTCACACAAGCACTGGAAGCTGCACCCCACACAAAGAGGAGCAGAAGGTGCTGCCTGTCCCGGTCTCACCACCCCTGTAGCCATCAGCCACCTCACTTCCAAAGCCACTGCTGAACTGCAGAGGGAGGCAGGCAGGGTCCCGCTCACCCAGGCTGTACTGCTGGACGTTGCTGATGTAGCCGTAGAGGGGGCAGTGCCCGAAGATGACGAGCATGACGGTGCTGTTGTCGCGCAGGGTGACGATGTGTGCCGAGTGCCCCACCACAGCGTACTGCTCCTTGGCCGCCGGCGTGGCCTGCGCCCAGCTCTGGCTGGGAATGTGGAACACCCACAGCTGGCTGCTCACGTTGCCTGTCGCATCGATCTTGCCGCCGTACATGTAGATGTCATCCTGAAAGAAGGCAAGGTTTGAGTTTGCCAGCGAGTGGAGCTGTGGGGCCTGAGCGCTGCTGCTGAAGCTTGCAGGGCGGTGTCGGGAGCGCTGCACTCACCTTGTGCAAGGCCAGCGAGTGGCCGTATCTCATCTCCACCAGGTTCACAGTGTTGTTCAGTGGAAGCCACTCTTCAGAAATCAGATCGTACCTGTAGGATAAAGGTGGAATTAATTATCTAAGTAAGAAGTTTATTGCTGGCCTTTTGCAGGACTTGTGGGAAACAGATTTTCACCATCCAGAGACTACTTGTGGATTAAAAAATGCAGCCAAGCCTGCTCTGGTACTTAACATCCCTGCACTGATTGGCCTTGCCTTGAGCACTCCTCCCTGTGCAAACCCAGAGCGTTGCCCGCTCAGCTAGGACAACTTACACACATGATCCACCCAAGAGAGCAGACAAACTTTACACCAAGCTCACAGAAGTTGCAGCTACCTGATAAAAACAGACCTGCCGGTGTGTAAAAGGCACTTTTTAATTACACCTTTGCCATTTGAGTCTATTTTTCCTATGGACCTGAAATAAGATAAACCCTCGGCCCTGGAAATGGCCTGTGGCTCTTTAGATGGAAGGATGAACTCCCCTCACCAGGCTTACAGCTTTAGAAGAGAAAATAATCTGTGAGGAAGTGCTCAGTGAAGCCACAGGGTACCTGTCAGAAAATCAGGTATGACTTTGAAAGGGTGAACTGTGGATGTAATCAGCAGCTACTCTACAGCTAAGTCTGCATTCTCAGCTCCTCTTTACTTCCCACTACAAGAACCATTACCTATGGATGTGAGGGCAGAACTCACAGTTCTCCCTCTGGTCCATCAAACTGAGGCGTGCAGGCATCCCTGAGTTAAAATCCAGCTTTCCTAACATGCCCCAATACTAGTGAGCTCAAGAGGAAGCCTGAAATGTTGTTCTGGTCTGTTTTCTTCCTAGGGGGATCTCCATGGGGTAGACAATTATTATTTGACATTTTAGTTATTGTTGATTCCCCTCAACTAATTGCATAAATGTCACCATCCAAAATGCCACTTCCTCCTGCTATCCCTCCCACTATGCACTAGTATCCAGAGTGGCCAGGATGCATTAAGGAGCCAAGCACTCTGAGGTCAGACAGAAGGAAGAGCTAACAGCACTGAAGCAGAACTCCTCTCTTGGAACATGAGACCTGAACTCATCTCAAAACCGGAGTGAATAGTTAAGTGTTGTCAGAAGCAGATGAGTCAAAAATTCACTGAGTGTCAGGAACCTTACACTGTTTCCCTTCCAAACTCAGCACTCTTAGCAGCATTTTCCCACACCTCACAGTGGGTTTCCCCTGCAGCTGGAGCACAGGCCAAGAGCACAGCCTGTCAGGCAGCCCCTTCTCAGAACTCTCCACTCTAAGCTCCTCTGCTTAGACTTTGTTATCGTGGTTTGTACTCACGCCAAAACCTTCTGAGAGTCAGAGTCGTTGAAGACATAGCCTCCAACAATCCACATCTTATGGTCATGGATCACAGCTTTGTGAGATGCTCTAGGAAGTTTGGGAAGAGAGTATTCCTCCCGGGTCCAAAACGACTGGTTTGCAGGAACGGGAATTGAGCAGCCAGGACCTGGGGAAAACAAGGTTCAAGGTTCAGCTAATTTTTCCCAATCAAAGTGCAAGAGCCATGCAGAAAGGTATCCACAAGCACCTCCCTGTTCAGCAGGGGTCTCACCTTGCCAGCCTGCAGAGCACAAACAGGCCTTAGTGTCATTGAGGCTGCAGAGGCCTCTCTCAGGTGCGCCGCAGTCCCCAGTGCAGTAGGGAATGTCACAGGCTTCTCCCTTCCAGTATTTGGCACATTCACATTCCAGAGCATTGCTGCTGCTGTTGAGCTTGCATTCTCCTCGGCCAGAGCAGTTATTGGGGCACATATTGAAACTGTGAAGATGAGGGAAAGGAGGCTTGTCAGGGATGGCACAGCTTGTCACACTGTCCCCTCAGTCACAAGCAGCACAGTGACTCTCAGCAGCAGCCAGCACAGCTTTTGGTTGACACACAAAACACCCAGAGCTGCCCATCTGGAGTCTCTGGACCTGCAGAGATTTACTCTGCCACCTACAGAACTACCTCGAATCAGCAGAAAAACTTCACAACTCCTCCAGAAACTTACCAACCTGATTTGCAGCCATTTGTAACGCTAATGCACTGCCTCAGAACACCGAGTTGTAAGCCAACGATTTAATCAGAGCTTAAGGCTTCTGTGGTGTCTGTGTCATTTAGACTTCAACTGCTGTCAGCTGCTGTTCTGCCCTCTGATACCATAGGAACACACTCAAGAGCAATCCCCACCTGAAGATGTGCCTGTTCTGAATCATGAAGTTCAAGGCCAAGTATCCTACACGTGGGTCAGAGCAATCCCCAGCACAAATATAGGCTGGACAAAGGTTGGCTCAAAAGCAGCCTCCACAAGAAGGCCTTGGGGCTGTCAGCTGATAGAAAACTCCTCATGAGCCAGCAATGGTCACTGGCTGCCCAAAACCCATGTGCTGGGCTGCATCCAAAGTAGTGTGACAGCAGGACAGGGAGGGGATTCAGCTTTGAGCTGGGAAAGGGGAGATTGAGACTGGAGATGAGGAAAAAATTCTTGACAGTAAGGGTGAGCAGACACTGACACAGGTTGCCCAGGAAGGCTG
Source organism: Semnornis frantzii (assembly GCA_013399775.1). Lineage (NCBI taxonomy): Eukaryota > Metazoa > Chordata > Aves > Piciformes > Ramphastidae > Semnornis > Semnornis frantzii. The sequence continues at coordinate 104,393 of VWYK01127885.1, read as the reverse complement.
GGGATGCCTCCTCCCTCGAGCAGTTCAAGACCATATTGGATAGGACCTTGAGCAGCCTGGGGTGGTGGAAGGTGTCCCTGCCCATGGTGGGACAGTTTGGAACTAGTTGATCTTTAAGGTCCCTTCCAACCCAAACTATTCTATGATTTCTGATTTGATAATGTCTGCAATGGAGCTGAGGCTAAACCAGACACATTCTTGGTGATGAGCCAAAGTCCAAGACCTTATTAACTTCCAGTTCCAGCTTCTGCTGGTGCAGCAACCACTATAACCCAGAGACAGGCATTACCACCCAATATCCTCACCGCTACATGGCAGGGGGAGGCCCCAGCTGCCAGACCCTCGTTGCACAAGTGTTTGTCCAGCAGTGACCACAGAGTGTTAAATGGAAGAGACAAACAGACTTTTGTATCTACTCTCTGCAGAAGTGTCAGGAGAAACCCTAACATGACACAGAGAAACAGCTGAACTCAAAATAGTCCTGGAATATTATTTGAAATTATTAAGAAAGTGAAGCGTTAAACAATCATTAAATATCTTAAAGGGCATTTGAAAAAGCAGGTGATCCCTGAGGAGAGCATCTGCAGTGGTGCAGTCTGGTCAGCTGGCACTAGATGGTGACATTGCTCATGGTATCAGACACACTCTCAGCACTGCTGCTTCAGCTGAAGGGCTCAAAGCACTCTGCGAAGACGACTCACCTCCTGCAGCAGCCAAGGGGTGCCCCACGTGTTTCCAGGAATCCACAAGATATTGAAGTGCTTAATCAGGATGAAAGCACCAAGGCTAGCAGCCGAAAACCTAAGCACCTCATTTTAATGACCACAGAATGGAATCCTAGAATGTAGTGAGTCAGAAGGGGCCTTTAAAGCTCATCCAGTCCAGTGGCAATCACTCATTGCAAGAGAGAACTCAGAGAAGAGGAAAACTCCTTTTGCTCGAGCTGTAATCTCACTTTGGAGTGAAGGGGACTACTACTTACTTGTATGTGATGTTAAACCCTGTTAAATTATAGGCAGCATCACTGAAGAAATGCAAAAGGGCATATCCAGAAGTAGCTACCACCTCTGGCACTGTTTCATTGCTGTCTTTCTCAGGAACAATAAGACCACTGGAAGAGAGGAGAACAACAAACCAGTGTTAGAAGTGAAATAAAAAGAGGCAAAGCAACAATGGCAATTGCAGCAGCGTTAATAAACAATGGAAACTCAGTTCGTATCTAGTCAAAGTGTAAAGAATGTGTGTAAGCATCATTTTGGCAGTTGTCAGATTGTTTTTCTTCAACAGCACTCCTTCAAGGTTGAAAAGAAAACCTCTCAAGACAGAGTACCTGTACTCAAGACAGACAGCTCCATTCTCAAAGGCATAAGAACCCTCAAGACCCTCCCAGAAAGATAAAATCACATTCTTCAGGAATGGGTTTATCAAGGTCTCTTGCTTGGTTTCATTACCTGCAACACCGTGGTGGCTGACCAAGGAGCTGAGAGCAGCATTACTGCCTCCCTCCCTGTGCCCCACCAGAAGCACTGGCTGCAGCCAGCAGTGCAAACAGAAAACCCTGAAGTGATCGACTTGGCTCTCTGGAAAGAGAAATGTACATTAAAAGTGTCTCACTTGAGTAAACCTGAAGCTGTCTATAGTTCCAGGTACTATAACTAAAAACCTCTTTTCCTTCCCTTATTATTCTGGATTTAAGCAGGATCCATTCCTAAGGCAAGGTGGCTTGACTGAAAACAGAAATCATGCCCCAAAAGCATAAAACTATCAGTCTCCAGACAAAGGCGAGCTCTGCCAAGGCCACTACATCCTCCTGACTATGGGCTCCAGCAAGTGGTTTGGGAGGACTGTGAAAAAGAAGTGAGGATGGAGCATGTTGGTGATGAAAACATCCCAGTTCAGGTGCTTTGGCCTGCAGAATGCACCCCAGTTGGCATTATCTAAATAAACCAGTCCCCCACCTTTCTCAACCATTTACACCCATTGTACCCAGAAGGAGCATGGCAGGGAGGTCTGCAATGGCAGAGAAAGGACCTCTCACACTTGCTTTACATCTGATCATCCACCACTGCCCCTTGGGCTTTTCTTCCATGACAAAGCAGTAGAACTGCCCCTACAATCTTCCAGTCCCTCCACTCTTTCATGAAGTTCACCTGACTCACCACATGCTCATGTGTGGTTTTTCTGTCCTACAAGGCTGTCACAGCCTCACTGTTCCCACCTCAGTCACTGTTTCAAGCCTGTGGTCACCTCTGGCTGCTTACAGCTTCAGCAGGATCCTCCAAGCCATTTAGTTTTACACAGGCAATAGAGAAAATGACAGAAAAGGCACTGCTGACAAACTGGTGTCATAGCCCTGGAGCAGGCTGCCCAGAGAGGTTGTGGAGTCTCCTGCTCTGGAGAGATTCCAACCCCACCTGGCCATTGTGATCCTGGGCAAGCTGCTGTGGGTGCCCTGCTTTAGCAGTGGGTTGGACTGGATGACCTCCAGAGGTCCCTTCCAACCCTCACTGTGCTGGGGTTCTGTGAAGGCTATTTAGAGAGGTCAAGAGTGGGCACAGGACAGAGTTACACAGCAGTTGGCCCAAACTGGAGCAAGCTGACAAGGAGGTGAAATGTCTCTGGAAAGTGGAACTGTTACCTCTTCACCTGCTGCACAAGCCCGAGTGGAGTTGAAGGAGAATGTTTATTCTCCTTGCCACAGAAGCCTAACAACAGAAACAACGAAGTCAATTCCTCCCTCACACAAAAGACACCAGAGCAAGCGTAAACCTGAAGTCTACTGAATTACCATTTTTAAGCCTTTATCTAAGCAAGGAGCACTGCCTGCCCCCAGCGGCTTCCCAGCCGGCTGTTGTTTTCCTGCAGAGAACCATCCTTCCCCCAGCCTCGGCACTGTCCTTTTTGACAAGAGACTCCAAAACCCAGAGCTGAGCCTCTTGGGCAGGGAACCAAAGGCAGCTCCAGCAGCAGCTCCCCCGGGAGAGCAGGCGAGCCTGGTTTCATGCCCTGACACTTCTGAATCTCCAAGGGCACCGCCGACTGAAAAGCAACAACGACAAGAATTTTTCCCCCCTGAAAAGAACTCCTCCTCTCTGCAGCTCTCTTCACAGCAGAAGGCAAATGCATCTGCAGGCAGTTCCCCAGGACAGGGTAAATGTCTGCACCCGAGGAAAGCGCTCGGTGACCCTTTCGGACTGCCCGCAAAGCCTGACCGTGACTGCCACTCGCCTCTGCCCCCACGCACGGCAGCGGCGTGCGCGGGGAGCGCCACAGACGCCTGCACGGCCACTGCCTTTGCTGCCCAAGCCGGAGGTGTTTGCACCCAGAGCAAGGGGGGAGCTGGTTAGCTGCAGCAGGGAAGCCTGCAGGCTGCACACAAGTCCTGCCCTTGTCTCACCGAGGTGCCCGGCATGGGCAGGCCACCACTGAAACCGCAGCCTGTGCTTCGGCCGAACGGCTCCAGCACACCGGCACATGGGCAGCTCCGTAAACGGTTCCTTGGGAGAAAGCCAACTATTTTTCCTTCGTTCAGATCTGAAGGATATGAGATTAAAAGGCAGAATCCCCTGCCCTTCTCTCCGTGTGTAAGAGGTGCCCCTTTCATTGTACAATTCCAGACTTGTGATCTGAAGATCTTCTCTCCCAAAAGACCATCTCCCACAACACGCGCGAGAACAAAACCTCCAACAACCTCCTTGCTATTTGGATCGTAGGTGTCCTTTGTAATGCAAAATAAAGGAGGGTACGTCTGCTCCGCAGGAAAACAGACATCTGAATAGAATTCAGGGAAAGGCAAATTAGAGCTCAGAGAGAAGAGAAAATTCCTTTGTTCTGCTTCATTCTTCTTCGGTCTCATTCTTGCAGCACTTTGCGGCGATATCACAGAGCAATCTAACTGCAGGGCCCCGGAGAGCAGAGAAGGGCAGCAAAGAAGAAAAGCAGAGAGTGAATAGCAGTAGTGAGAGACACACACACACACCCCCCCCTCCAGTAACCTTTCCTCCTGAAAGGCCTAGCACAGGACAGCTCTCTGCTTTCTCTGACTCCCCAGCCCAGGCTTGGCTCTGGCAGAGCGCAGGTACCTCTGCTGCTCTCACTGCCTCTCACCTGCTCCTTCTTGCCATCCTTCTCTGATGACTTCTGTGTAAATACACTAAAAAAGACTTTTCCCCACCTACACGGGTTTACACAGCCTGATGGAATTCCACAGATAAATAGGAGCTGCTCTCAGAGAAAGCCATGAAGGGAACACAACAGGGCGATAGGCACCGGGCCCCTGAAGGGTTGCACCTCCAAGGCTGCGATTGAAATGCTAAGTGCACAGCATTGTTCTGAACGAACCAGCACGAACTGAACTTGTGTTACCTGCTGTCAAAAACTCTAAGAGCAAAACGAGGATGATAAAGGATTACACAAAACTTCCTTTAAGCTACAATCCAGAATCTCCTCGGAGCCGAGGCTGGGGCCAAAATTAGCCTGTTTCACAAGGCACCGCTTCTGTTTCCTTTCAGCGGCGCTCAAAACATTTCACAATCACTACTCCAAAGCAAACAAACGCTCCCGCTCGGCTCGGCTTCCACTGACGCTGCTCCTGAAAGGCAAACCCTGCTTAGCCCTGACACAGCTTCTCTTTTCCGTGCACTGCATTCGGAGGGGCAGCAGCAGAGCAAAAAACACTCTCCAGGAGCCTTCGTTCCCATCCTCCTGCTCACACAGCCTGCCTTGTTCTCCCTGCAGCGCAGCAAAATGGGAATTCCTTCAAACTTGCATTACTTCTCCTCAGTTTGCTATGCAAGCATCACGGTGATGATGGACACAAGCCAGCACCATGTGCTCACAGCCCAGACCCGGTCGTGTCCCCTGCTGATCCTCAGCAGCGTGGGCAGCAGGGGCAGGGAGGGGATTCTGCCTCTCTGCTCTGCTCAGCCCTCAGCTGCAGTGGTGGGGTCAGCTCTGGAGTCCTCAGCACAGCATAGACAGGGACCTGTTGGAGCAGGGCCAGAGGAGGCCACAGTAGTGCTGGAAGGGCTCTGCTATGAGCCAGGCTGAGAGAGTTGGGGTTGTTCATACTGGAGAAGAAAAGGCTCCAGGGAGACCTTCTGGTGGCCTTTTAGTGCTTAAAGGGAATGGTAAGAAACATGTGGAGAGACCTTTTAGCAGGGCCTGTTGTGCCAGGATGAGGAGGTGATGGATTTAATCAAAAAGAGACTAGAGAAAAGGAGGAAATGTTTTCTGGTAAGGGTGGTGAGACCCTGGCTCAGAGTTGCCCAAAGGTAATAAATGCCCCATCCCTGGAATCATTTCAGGTTAGGTTGGAAGGAGCTGCAAGCAGCCTGCTCTAGCTGCAGATATCCCTGTCCATGGCACCGGGAGGGTGCCCTAGATGATCTCTAAGGTCCTTTCTAACCCCCACCATTCTGGGATATCCTGCTCCATGAACCCAGTGTGAGCATGAGGATCACACTGCAACACAGCCCAGCACAGGCAGTAATGGAATGCATCCCCGTGCCCTGCCTTAGGGAGCAGGACAAAAACTGATCTGGGAGGTGATGGTTGATGATGTGCTGAGTGTCAGTTCCACCAGAGAAGGGTGAGAACACTGACAAGGAAAGTCCTGTTACACACATGAGCAAAGGCATCCAACTCATGCTCTGAAGCCAGCAGAGCAATAAGTCCCTTCACCTTCACCCACAGCCTGCTCTCTGCCCACACACACTAAGGTGAGGACCACTTCCTCCTCCAAGCCTAACATCAGCTCTAAGTTGATTAGCTCCTCTGGATACTCTCAACACAAATAGCACTGACTGAGCACAGTTTGTGCCTTTCCCAGTATAATTAATCCTCGTGAGCAGCCCCCTGCTGTTATCAGCTGATGATTTGCTCTAAGCCACACAAGGCAGGTCGGTGATGAAGGGTAAGCAGGGTCTGCAGGTTAGCTCAGGAAGGGCACTAAGGACAGAGCATTTGAGTGCACCCATGGCAGCTGCCTGGGTTACCATTTCTGGCACGGAGCTGAGGGAATAAAAACAAAGCAGAAGGGGGACAGCCATAGGACACAGGAAGAGAGGAAGAAGCAAGGCTTGTTAGCATGGAGAGATGGGATGAAACCCATCTGCAACTGCTGCCTTCGGCTCCCTAAGAGGAGCTTACAGAGGAGATAGTACCAGAGGTTTACTGGACACAAACTGCTCTGATCACACAGCAGTGTAAGGTTCACTTTTAACTGTTACTATTCCTCAACAGGGGGGTGAGCAAGCACTGGCCCAGAGAATCAGTAGGATTTCTGTCCTGAAGAGAAAGTCACAACTTTGCAGTGCAAACTCTTCAGCAAGAGCTTGATCTCACTATGAGGTGGTCCTGCTTTGAAAGAGGGATCAGACCAGGATCCCTCCCAACCCAACTCACCCCACGTTCTGTGCCTTGCCTCAAACCTGGGTATACAAGTGGCATCTTCACCTGCCAGACATGAAAGGAAGGAGAGCTGCTCAGAGGGCACAAGAGCTCACGGGGGGCACTGTGCAGAGCAGCCAGCTCAGCCAGTGACCCCAGGGCGACAGCTGCCATCTGCCAGTGCTGGCACCTGACAGCAGCCACAAGGGGCTTCTGAGTGGTCTCACCTCCCAGTGCCAAGTGCAGAGGCACAGCCTAAGGTCCTGCACAAGAGCTGTTGGGTTTGTCAGGGGAAACTCCTCCTGTCCATCGGCACAGAACGAAAGCAGAGGTGCAAAAGCAGCTCCGGCGACTGCTGAACGTGGAGTACAGCTGAAAACAAACCCAGCACAGCTCACAGAGGAGCAGCGGAGTCTGCTGCTTCCCAGCTCTGCATTTCTGATCCTCCACATTCTTCCACTGCACGGTGAAGCAGCACATTTGCACAGTCTCACATTGCCTATGACCACAAATATAAACCAGCAAAGATATTTTTAGCCCTAGCAGAAAAAAGCCCTTGATGTACAGGGCTGGACTGCTCCAGGGGCACTCAGACTACATGGAGTTCAGTAAACAGTTTATGCAGACACTTGTTCTCTGTAAATGTTTGCATCACACAAATATTTCTGGCAGTTAAAAACTGCTAAAAACAATTTAAAGTTTCTCTGTAAGGCAGTGCTGAGGATTTCCACAATCGCCTTGTATGCAGGGTGAAAAATCATATTGTGAACAGATAAAAGAGAGCATTAGGTCAGGAAAATGAGAAGAATGAAGGAAGTGAGGGCTCAGGCAGCTGCTATCAAAATCCAGAGTGGTAACAGAAACTGAGCTCTAAAGAGGGAGGAATTCACAGTGTTTATCAACAAAGCCTCAAAGTTACAGGGTCCAGTGGTACCAAGCTTCATCCTGCAAACGCCCTGGCACGGGGGCGGGGGGGTGTCACCTTTCATATTAAAATTTAACACAGGCCAAGAAAAGAGAGAAAACATCAACACTGCTCTTGAAAAGCTGTAGTGCACTTAGTTGTGAAGCAAAGTCTTTTTCAAACAGATGCTTCCCTGCACATTGGCAAAGAGAGAAGCATCTACTCTCTTGGTTAACTGAACAACACAGCTCACTACTGAGAAGATCAAATTCAAATGTCATCTAAAGAAGCAATTAAAGAAGTAATTGATTTTTTTCCTACCTCGAAAATGTTATTCCATTAAGCTCACGCTTGCTGGTCCTCAGGCACAGGCTTCCCAGTGATTTACAGATGATTTTAAAGTCTGAGGCATAATTGTTAATGCTGTGAACTACTTATAACCTCCGTTTTAAAAGCCTATTAATTTGGGGGAAACACACAAGAAACTGCAGGCACAAATCATGAGCATTTCACCTTTGCAGCGGCCTGTGAAAAATCAGCTGCATTGAAGCACAATGGCTCTGAGATAAGATGACATTTCCTCCTCTGCCTGCATACCAATCCACTCTGGGCTAGCAGGAGAGTGCTTCCAGCATGCACTTCCATGGCTTTTGGAGGTTTTCTTCTTTAGACTAACAGATTGCATTGGGTTGGAAGGGACCCTCAAAAGGCATCTTGTCCAAAACCCTGCAGGCAGCAGGGACACCACCAGCTAGAGCAGGCTGCCCAGAGCCACATCAAGGCTGATCTTGAATGTCTCCAGGGATGGGGACTGAACCACAGGCCCAGGCTACCTGTTCCAGTATTTTACCACTCTCATTGTGCAGAGCTTCCTCCTGATATCCAAACTAAATATCCCCTGCTCCAGTTTCAAACTATTGCCCCTCATTCTGTCACCACATGTTCTTCTAAATAGTCCCTCACCAGTCTCCTTGCAGCTCTAATCTCCCTGGAGCCTTCTCCTCTTTAGGATGAAGAGTCCCAACTCCCCTAGCCTGTGCCCTAGCAGAGGCAGAGGCACTGCAGCCCTCTGATTATCCTCATGGCCCTACTCTGGACACACTCCAGCAGGTCCATGTCTCTCACATTGGGAACCCCAGTTGGATGAAGTACTGCAGGTGATGTCTCACCAGGGCAGAGTGGCAGTGAGAAGTAGAGATGCAGAGAGAGTTACACAACTACTCATTTGTGTGGCTTGTTCTGACCTCGGGTTAGTCTGAAGGTTTACAAGCAGCATTCTTTCCCTGCAAGACAACTCTGCACTCTCAGCTGAAGACCAAAAGCAAACAAAACCAAAACCATGTGGTGTTTTCATTTTTTAACCAGCCTTTTGTTCCTATGCTGATCTCCTCTCAAGAGTACAAGGGTTGTTTGGAACAAGCACCAAGTAGTCTTAGAAGTCCACTTCACAAATGAAAGGAAGCACACCAGAAGGTTAATTCTGGAAAGAGTTAATCAAGCACTTGGAAAGGGCAGAGTTCAAAGGGAACCATTAGTTTTGTCCAGAAGTCAGCTGGAATTGTTTTTCTGATCTCAGCTAAAGGAACAGAAGACATGGGGTGGTGCTTTTCACAGGCAGACTGCAGTGGGAGCTATATTTAGGTCTTGGGAGGAGATGCCAACTGTTAGCCAGCAGCCACCAGTCAGTCTCAGCACAGGGGAGCCAAGCACCCAGCAGAACAATGGCTGTTTTTACACACGTGTGCACAAGGCTGTCTCACAGCCTTGGTGTTGCTCTTGGACGTGTTCCAAAGGGTTTACAAACGTAACATTGAAGGTACATAAGCATATAGATAGTTCTGTGAGGTCTGCATGTTTGCAGTGTTGGCTCCTTGGCTTTCCACAGAACTGTAGGGGTTGGAAGGGACCTCCAGAGACCACCCAGTCCACATGGGAACACGTCCAGGTGGGTCTGGAATATCTCCGGAGAAGGAGATTCCACAATCACTCTGGGTAGCCTGCTCCAGGGCTCAGCATCCTCACAGTAAAGAAATGTCTCCTCATGTTGAGGTGGCACCTCCTGGGTTCCAGCTTGTACTCACTGTTCCTTGTCCTATCACTGGGCACCACCAAACAGAGCCTGGCACCTTCATCCTGACACCCACTCCTCAGGTATTTATAGACACTGATCAGATCCCTCTCAGCCTTCTCCTCTCCAGACTAAACAGCCCCAGGGCTCTCAGTCTTTCCTCACAGCAGAGATGTTCCAGACCCAGGCTCATCCTCAAAGCCCTCCCACAGATCCCTGTGTCTCCTGAACTCAGGAGGCCTTCTGCCAGCACTGACACACTAAGAGTTAAATTTGAGCTCACAAGTGATAAATGGGACACTTTTCTCCCTCAGGAGTCTGCATAGGGAATCATCTCAAGCTGGAGCAGATGACAATCATTTTGTTGTCTCTCTCATAAACAGGATTTGGAAATGAAACCATAATCCTTACATGCTACACAGCAGAGTCATGAGAGCTGTGCGTTGTAGAGGCCAAAACAGCTCCTGCATTGTTCCTGCTGGCAATGGTTGCACCAGAGGACACTTGCTGCATGTGCTGCATTGGCTGCCTTACAGACTGAGGGCAGAGCAATGCCCTTACGCTGCCAGAAGCCACACTGATTCAGGCCACTTGCCAGAGCTTTGGCTGTGCACAGCTGCAGTGCCACTCACCTGAAAGCCGCCAGTAAGGGAGCGTAAATCGAATCTCCGTCATACACGTACAAGTGGTCCCAGCTGCACTCCGTGGCAAAGTGATTGAATCGAAGCCTGAGGATTGTGTTTGGCCTGTTAAAAAAACAGTAAGAATACAGAAAAGATTTGTAATAAGCCACTTGACACCAAGGCCCCCTCACAAACTCCTCTGGTGAGAAGCTCCTCTCTAAATACAACTAAGCCAGAAAGACTGAGTGTAACTGCAGATGCATCAAACATGCTGTTTGGTGCACACACTCCTCTGCTATTAAGCAGCAGATTCTTTATGGCCAAGGAAACCCTGTCCTTAAACCTCTTTTCACCACCAAAAGCAGGAACTGAAGAGCAGGAGTGCCAGCCCTCTGCCCTTTCCTGACTCCCCTAATGACAGGGCTCTGCAGGGGTAAGCGTGGAAAATCCATGGGCAATGCATTCTCCTGAAGATGTGCTACTCTGAGACATGGCTTAGTGGTGGACTTGGCAGTGTTAGGTTTGGAGTTGGTAACAATAATCTTAAAGGTCTTTTCCAAGCTAAATGATTCTATAAAGGATCACAGCCATCATCAGGGAGCTACTGAGCTCTTTCCCTTCTTCTCCGAGGGATTTTCTGCAGACCCATGTGATTATGATGACCTGTGAGGATTAAATTGCCCAGAAGCTGGCAGAACTCCTCCTTCTCTTACTGCACCCCTGCAGCAGGGTCTTCCTGTTCCTTCTCTTACTGCATCCCTGCAGCAGGGCCTTCCTGTTCCTTCTTCTCTTACTGCATCCCTGCAGCAGGGCCTTCCTGTTCCTTCTTCTCTTACTGCACCCCTGCAGCAGGGCCTTCCTGTTCCTTCTTCTCTTACTGCACCCCTGCAGCAGGGCCTTCCTGTTCCTTCTCCTCTTACTGCACCCCTGCAGCAGGGCCTTCCTGAGGGAAGCCCCTCCAAGCTGGAAATGGGAAATATGCCTCAGCAGATGCTAATTAAAGAGATTCTCAATCTTGCTCACCACATTCAGGGAGCTGGACACAACAGATGAAGAGAATGCAGAGCAGAGTTGCCCTCTGCAGGATGGGAGGCCCTGGGGCTTTACTTTCTGCCAGAAGCACGCTCTCTGGTTATTCCTTGGGCTGTCCCAATGTAGTAACCACTCACTGCCCCTCGTTCCTAGGAATGCCAACCAGGTTGATTGTCTTTTGTCTCACAAAACCCACGGGACCCAGCTGAGACTGGGCAAGCTGAAGTCCTGGGAAGACACTTGGTGCCTCCCATCTAAGCCTGGCAGGCCCAGCACACCCTGATGTTAGCACCACTGGTCAAGAAGAGGTTACTGTGAACTTTCTAAATCAAGAGAAGAGCATAGAGGGGCCTGGTCCTCTGAGATGTATCAGCAGGAAAAAAAGTTTTATGAGTTAATGTAAGAATGGAAACAGTAACTCAGACTCCAAAACACATCAAGAGTTCCTTTACTCCACACACAGAAGCTGCCACTAAGCCCTAACCAAGTAAAGCACACTTAGATACCTTTAGTTTCATGGTTAGTGCCTAAAGAGAACTACACAGAAGCCACAGCAGACAAAAATTTAGAGCTCAGCTCCAGGAGGGTGAAAACACCACTGGCATTGTGTTTGGCTGCCCAGGTACAAAGAAAGTCCATCTGCAGCAGCACTGCTTCTTCCTGCCCACAGTTGCAGGGGGAGAAAGGACAGAGGCAGTGATTAGATCTCCAACAGCACTGCCTTTGAGTTCAGATTAAATCCTTGTTCGTCCTAATCAAATAAATGAATCAGACAGCAGCTTGCCACAGAGGCCTTCCTCCTCACAGAAAGGCAGTTCTTTAGGGAGCTGCTCTGCAGAAGAGTAATCTGGGACAGGGACAGTGACCTAGTCCAGGCCTTTGGAGAAGAGAGCATCCAGTTGTACCTCAAAGGTAATGCCTTGCTTAAAGAAAAAAGCAGAAAGAGGACTCAGCATTCCAAAAGTGAGCAGCCTAGGAAACTGCAGGAGGTTTGCTTCTGTTTGACTGCTCTGACAGCTGCAGGGCAGAAAGCTATTTATCAATAAAAGCTTTAGACCAAGAACAAAAAGATTATCCTGGCCACAGCTCACAAGTCATTAGCAGGTAGCACTCATTTGTGGAATCACAAGGCTGCAGGCTCTGCCTCAGATGGGATCCTCAGGCTGGACGGATCTCATCTGCCTTCTCACGCTCCTGGGGAGAAGTGAGAGGGACACTCCCAGGACAAGGACACAGCACAGGCACTGGTCAGGAAGCATCAGAAGTGTTGCAAGGAGGCAATGAGTGCAGCACAGATAGCTTTGGAACACCTGATGTGTCCAGTAGCCCCAGCTGCACACCTGGACTGCCCCTTACCTGCTGCCCTCAAAAGCCCTCCCCATACCCTGCCATGCCAGTAGCCAGTTGAGGGTTCTGGGCAGCATTTAGCAGCTTTGCCAATGCTGCTTTCCAAGTCCAGAACTCTGGGAACTCCACCTCTGGCAGAGAGCTTGGGTTGTTTTCACAAGGGTGCATATCTCAGCAGCTTCAATCAGTGTGATTATCTCCTCTGCTTGCCACCATCCCCTGACAGTGGGGCACAAGCAGAAGCAGAAAAAGGACATCCACTTAAAGTGGTTATCAAAGCAGGAGGAACACTTCTGTCCACCTTTTCACAGCACATAAGATCTCACTTCACACCCCAGGAAGCGACAGTTCTCTAGGAAGCCTCTCAGTAGCAGCAAGCAAAGGCTGAAGGAGCAGTCATGGTGACATGAATAGGGAGCCATGAGTTGCACATCACTTCTGACAAAAACCTGACTCACACCATCCTTGGGGGAAAAAAGCCCAAGCCATGAAGGTTAAAGTAAGTGGACTAGAACTGCTCAGGCTGTCTGGCAGTAATAAAAGCCTTGCAAAACAATTTTTAATTAGTTGTAATTCCAAACTGGCTCCAGTTGCATTTTTATTGCATACAAAAATGAGGAGTTGCTACTCACAGCATCTAACTCCTGATCTTAACCACTTTACAGAACTGTGCTCCTTCCATAGTTCACAGCCAGTGGCAGGCTCCCAGTTTCAGTGTTATAAGAGGTTCTCTGGAACAGCTCAGTCCTCACTTTTTAGCATCTTGGGAGCTTAGGCATTGAAGTTACTGATGCAAAATAAATGTCTGAAGTAGGTGAAGTGAATATCAACTTCCCTAGCAGACATCCCAGTCATGGAGGAGGGACAAAACTTAAAAAGCATGCCCTGGTCTTTCAGCAGGTTCTGATGCCCCAGGATCACAGAAACAGAGAATCACAGAATCTTCTGGCTAGGATGGGCCTTTAAAGCTCACCCAGCCCAACCCCCCTGCAGCCAGCATGGACACCTGCAACTAGGGCAGGCTGCTCACAGCCACAACCAACCTGACCTGCAGTAGTTCCAGGGATGAGGCATCTACCACCTCCAGGCAACCTGGGCCAGGGTCTCAGTGTTAATCATTTCTTCCTGCTCTGCCCTCTGAATCTTCCTCTTACAGTTTCAAACCAACTCCCTTTGTCCTGTCACAACAAGCCCTGATAAAATGTCTGCCCACAGCTTTCTGATCAGCCCTTTAAGTACCAGATAGCTACCAGCAGGTCTCCAGGCTGACCAACCTCAACTCTCTCAGCCTGGCCTCAAGCAGAAGGCTTCCAGCACAGTTGTGGCTTCCTCTGGTCCTGCTCCAATAGGCTCACATATCTCCTGTGCTGAGGACCTCAGAGCTGCCTCCAGCTGTCTTCCTTCTCTCTAGTCTAAATCTCCCTGTCTCAGTTTAAGTCCATTACTACTGGTCCTGGCACAACAGCCTCTGCTAGAAGTCTGTCCCCAGCTTTCTATTCAGCCCCTCTAAGTACTGAAAAGCCTCAGTAAGGTCACCCTGGAGCCTGCTCTCCTCCAGGCGAAACAAGCCTGAAGACGCCCAGAGACCTTGGCTCAGGAGCACTCAATGCAAGTGAAGGCATCCCTGCTCTCAGTGACTGCTCCCAGGCACAGACTGACCTGCACAGTGTGCCCTAGCAGAGCTGGTACAGCACAGCCTGACGCTGCCCTCATGGTTTTCCAGACTGAACAAATTGATTTCATGGTCCTGGCATCAGCTTGGTACTACGGAAGGCACCGAGAGCAGCCAGAGGCTCTGAAGTGCTGTGCCACCAGTCAGGTGACAGTCAGAGGGGATGCACTGAAGGGGCTGCTGCTCACAGCTCTGCCAGAAAGACCTCAGGCACTGTGAAGATCAAAGGGTAAGGATGTGAGAGGAAGAAGCCTAAGGGGCTTCTCATGGTTTAGAAAAACCTCTGCCAAAAAATGTCAATGGTCTCCCTGAAGTCTTTGTGGCCTAGCCAGTAAGTGTCTGAAGAACATCATCACTTCACAAACGAGGGCTTTAACAGAGTTTGCTCCACTTCTTTCCTGTACTGCCAACAAGTCCCTACACAGTGAACCCCAAACACCCACTGCCCCACTGTGGGAACAGTGAAACTACCTTCAGGTCTGTATTTCTTTACACAGATGCTTTGCCTCTCATTTTCCACATGGTTTCACTGCGAAGGGTACTCTGCACAGCAAACCTCCACTTCAGCTGTCAGTTTGAAGGCCTCAGATGCCCAAAAACATCTTGTTCACTCAAACACCTAAGTGCTGCCCTATCCCACTTTAATAGGGAAAAAAATAAGAGGAAGGAAACACAAGATCTGGAAGCACCCAGTGGAGATAAACCTTACTTAACTTGTGGGCTTCAGTTGTGCCAGGGGAGGTTTAGATTGGCTATTAGGGAAAAATTCTTCACTCCAAGAGTGGTGAGGCATAGGAACAGCCTGCCCAGGGAGGTGCTAGAGTCCCCACCCCTGGAGGTGTTCAAGAAGCTGTAGATGTGGTGCTTAGTGGTCATGGCAGTTGGGTTACAGTTGGACTCCATGAGCTTCAAGGTCTTTTCCAACCTTAAAGATTCTATGAGTCTATAATTCTAGAAATGCCAATCAAGGAGCACTAAAAAGATGTTTACTACACTCACCTCCCTTCGATGAGCCAGGTGCATTTGGTTTTGTACTTGTAATTCCCAGGCCCATCCGTTACGTACCCTGAAGGCCCAGTGAGCCTGCAAATAAACAGAAATAATGACAAGCATTAGTCTGCAGTGGTACTGACACTCAGAGGGAGTTTCTACATTTAGAAGATCCATCATCAGATTTTCATTTACTTAAGAGCCACTACAAACAAACCAACAACTCAACAGGAAACAATCAGGCAATTGGGACTCTTCCTGGGGAGCTCTCCGGACGTGCCTTCGGCTGCTGAGAGCGATGCTTTCTCTGGCAGACTGATGGGCTGCTCTCGAATCAGCACCCTAGGAACAAAAGGACCTTCCTCCACAAAGACAAGCACACAGACTAACGTCAGGCAGCCAGCAAGAGCAACTCCCAGACACAAAAGCTGAAGTTTTCCTAACCCATTTACTTAGGCAAACCACACAACTCTCGCAAGACCTTCAGGTGAAGCCCACAGCCTCCTGCCCAGCCTGTACCTGACTCTTCACAAAGTCCTTCAGCAGAAGACTGATCCCCACAACTCTCTTGTGCAAAGCCTTCATTCCTCCCACATCAAGGGCTGCATAACTCAGAACACTATCAGGACACCAAGTTCCACACAGCCCCACCCTCAGTAGCATGTTGCTACCCCCAAGTCATTCCATTCAGGAGATCAGAGAGACAGATGGTCCCCACTGCCAGGACAACTCTACAAACACCCCTTCCCCATTGTGCCTGCAAACAGGAGATGACAACTTGACAGTAGCAAAAGACACTGCAGAAAGATGTAAGAGCAGCAAGTAGAGTTGGAATGATTGATCACAGGATGCTCAGTGACCCCCACACATCTACAATCATTCCAAATCCAAGATACCACTGAAATCAAGAAGGGAACAAAGCCAGCTCGACTCTTGGGTTTGTCAACATATGCAACACACTGTGTAGGGCAAACTGCAGGCAGTTGCCTGTGCCTGGACACTGCTTGCAGGGATGGACGAGCAAGCAGCAAACGCAGCCTGGAGCTTGTAAGGGCTCCTGACACACCTCACGCCTAACCCTTTGTTGTGGCACAAAGGGAATGGGTATCTGTGCTCATTACTTGTGAGGAGCATGAAGAGAGCTACTGGAAAGAGTGAGCCAAGCCCTGCAAAACCAGCACTCCCCTCTCCACTGCTCCTGCTGCAAACAGGACAAGAAAGCACAGTCCTGCTGCCAGGCAGAGCCAAGGCAGCAACCGACAAGCTTGCAGCTGCAGCTCGGCCTTGCTGCAGAACTCAGAGAGCTTTTCCTAAGAGCAGGCAGCAGAGGAGGCAAACAGCTCCCCGAGGCCTGGGAGATGGGCCCGGCAGGACTCTGGGGCAGCAGGTCCCAAACGGCAGGCTCTGGCAGAGCATACCTTGGCACCTGCTGCAGGATGCCAGCCTGGGGAGGTTATGCACTGCACTGCTGGCACGTGGCTGGAGCAACTCACAGCCTGCTGGCAACATCCAATTGTCCTACTTAAAACAACTTCAGTAAACAAAACTGCTCTGCAGAATCAAACTTGGCAGAAAAGAGAAGGAAGCCAGATCAGAATTTCCCAAACCCAGGATTCTGG
Source organism: Semnornis frantzii (assembly GCA_013399775.1). Lineage (NCBI taxonomy): Eukaryota > Metazoa > Chordata > Aves > Piciformes > Ramphastidae > Semnornis > Semnornis frantzii. The sequence continues at coordinate 87,748 of VWYK01127885.1, read as the reverse complement.
AACCTTTGGCTGTGTCTTTCCCTAGTGACCTGTGAATGTTATCAGCTGATCTTTAAAAAATATTCTGACTAAGCCAAAATGGTTTTTCAGACTCTTGCATTTTTTAAAAGTTCATCTCTAATCCAAATAAAAAGGCAAATCCTACAGACTCTGAAAACCTTCTCCCTTCCTGCTAATTTCTTGTACTACTTTTCAACCACAGAAATTTAGTTTAAGACATTTGAAAACTGACATTCTGAGGAGCTACACTGAAGCAAGTGAAGAATCAGCTCCAATTTTCAGAGGTATCTGAACGTTCTGTGGAGACTCAGGTGTAGATGCAACCACAGATGTAGATAAACAAACACACAGAGGTACTTCAAGGCTTCAAAATCTTTGCAAACTCTACTGACCAGAAATAATGCAAAACCAGATGCAAATGTGACCAGATGAATTGTGACCATGAGGAAGATGATTCTTCACTGTGCTTGTGAGACACACCTGGAGCACTGTGTCCAGTTCTGGTGCCCTCAGCAGAAAAGGGGACGTGGAACTACTGGAGCAGGTCCAGATGAGGCAATGAAGATGATCAGAGGGCTGAAGAACTTCCCTTGTGAGGACAGGCTGGGAGAGCTGGGGCTGTCCAGCCTGGAGAAGGCTCCAGGAAGACCTTACAGCAGCCTTCCAGTACCCAAAGAGGGCTACAGGAAAGTTACGGAGGGACTTTTGACAAGGGTTGGGAGTGACAGGACTAGAGGAAATGGAATGAAGCTTGAGGAAGGGAGATTTGGGCTGGAGATGAGGAAGAAATCCTTCAGAGTGAGGATGGTGAGACACTGGAACAGGTTGTTCAAGGTGGTCATGGATGCCCTGTGGAAGTGTTCAAGGCCAGGCTGAAGGAGGCCTTGAGCAACCTGGGCTAATGGGAGGTGTCCCTGCCCATGGCAGAGGACTTGCAACCAGATGACCTCCAAGGTCCCTTCCAACCCAAACCATTCTACGAATTTATGAAATGCCAAGTTGTAGATAACAATATCCAGATTTTTTTTTTCTAAAACCATCCCTTTGAAAATAAAGAAAAACAAACAAACAAGAAATCAAAGTGGACCAAAGCTCCAACACTGGCAGCACTCTGCAGGCAACCAAGAGTAAAGGGACTCTGCAAACCTGAGCAACTCTGACAAGCCAGAAGCAACCTTCTGCAACTTCCCAAGATCTCAAAGATCTCTGCTCAGAGAACTCCCTGACCAGTTTTCTCTGGAAACAGTCACTGAATCATTCACCACAGAAATGCTACCAAGGGCAATGGAGAGAGAAAGCAGCAAACCCATCAATGCTGTTGCCAGCATCACCTATCAGGGGAAATTAAAAAGAGCATTTCCACATCAACGTTGCTTAAATCACACTTCAGCAATGCAAAAAAACCACCACAGGATTTAGTTTTACCCAAATCATCAACATTAAATTTCTTTGATAAGAAAAGGACCAGGGAGTGCTGGTGGAGAAGTTCACCATGAGCCAGCGATGTGCTCTCGTGGCCAAGAAAGCAAAGAGTCTCTTGGAGCGCACTGAGTGTGACCAGCAGGTCACAGAAGGTTCTCCTCTCCCTCCAGTCTGCTCTAGGGAGGCCACATCTGGAGTACTGACTCCAGTTCTGGGCTCCCCAGTTCAAAAGGGACAGGAAACTACAGGAAAGGGTTCAGCAGAGCCCACAGAGATGCTGAGGGGCCTGGAGCAGCTCTGCGAGGAGCAAAGGCTGAGAGCCCTGAGGCTGCTGAGCTTGGAGGAGAGCAGCCCCAGAGGGGATCTGAGCAACACTCAGCAACTAAGGAGGGGGGGGCAAGAGGCTGGGGTCAGACTGTTGTCAGTGGTGCCCAGGGACAGGACAAGGGGCAGTGGGCACAAACTGGAACCCAGTTCTCCTGAACAGGAGGAGAAACTTTTTTGGTGTGAGGGTGCTGGAGCCCTGGAGCAACCTGCCTGGCGAGGTTGTGGAGTCTCCTGCTCTGCAGACTTTTGAAACCCACTTGAACACTGTGATCCTGGACAACCTGTTGTGGCTGACCCTGCTTTAGCAGGGGGGGGGGGGATTAGATGATACCCATATGTCCCTTCCAACCCCACCATCCTGTGATTCCATGACCCATAAGTTACTGAGATTCCTTGCTAAGCTTTAGCAGCTGCTGCCATTACCAATACAGGATAGTTCAGAAAATAAAAGAAAAATCAGTTGATGTCTCTGAGAGCAGAGATCTTCCCCCACCTGGGGCCTGGCATGAGCAGGGAATTAGCAGAGCCACCTTACTCTAAAAACACTCTCCCAGAGACAGGCTCCAAGGCAGAGAGAAATAAATACTAAGCACAGAAAGCAATCTGAAGCTAAAAGCAAACTGAAGCCAGAATCTTCTCTTTACATTCAGCAGCAAAAGCTAAACTGATCTCAGGCTCTAGGAGGAAAAGCAAACCAACCTTCTTGTTCCTTCTAGCTCTGTCCTGGGGGAACTGCAGGTGACATTACCACTGGTGGGCACTGATAAGTAAGGACAAGTCCTACCCAGGGCTTAGGCTTTGCCTGTGAGGGAATGCAGGAGACACTCCCGGAGGGAAGGAGCTGCAGGCAGGACATTGGTCCCACGCACCCAGGCAGAGGAACACACTCAGGGCAGCTCCAAGCTACAGCATGGACTGTAAACCTCCAGGGTGGAAAAAGGGTCTCAAGGGTCTGCATACAAAACTGCAGATGTGAAAACACAGCTCTGTGCTCAACACACAGGTTTGTTTCCAGTCCCACTAGGGGTGGCAGCAGCGTTCTGCTGGGCTGCTGTCAGGATTTTACTGCTTCTCAAGTGCAATATTTAGGAATCAAAGGGGGGCAAAGGAGCTGCCTACAGCACACTGAGAGGGCTCTGAACTTGAGTGCTGCCTACTGCAGCCTTTTGTACAACAGAGAAAAGGGAAGCAGCCAAAAGGCTGAAGAAGATCTCACCAAAGAGAGCCAAAGAATTCTCTGTATTTAGCAACTCCCCTCTAGATCTGTGAGCTCCAAAAATCATAGAATGGGAAGGTTGGAAGGGACCTCAAAGTTCATCCAGTTCCAACCCCTTGCCATAGGCAGGGACACCTCCCACTAGCACAGGTCACTCAAGGCCTCCTCCAACCTGGCCTTCAACACCTCCAGGCAGGGAGCAGCCACAACCTCCCTGGGCAACCTGTGCCAGTGTCTCACCACCCTCACTGCAAACAACTTCCTCCTCACATCCACTTTCAATCTCCCCTCTGACACTTCAAACCCATTCCCCTTGTCCTGTCATTCCCAGCCCTTGTCAATAGTCCCTCCCCAGCCTTCCTGCAGCCCCCTTCAGATCCTGCAAGGTCACTCCAAGCTCTCCTGGAAGCCTTCTCCTCTGCAGGCTGCAGAGCCCCAACTCTCTCAGCCTGTCCTCACAGCAGAGCTGCTGCAGCCCTCTCAGCATCTTGCTGGCCTCCTCTGCACTGGCTCCAACACTTCCATGTCCTTCCTGTGCTGGGGGCTCCAGAACTGCACCCAGGACTGCAGCTGGGGTCTGAGGAGAGCAGAGCAAAGGGGCAGAATCCCCTCCCTTGCCCTGCTGCCCACACTGCTCTTGCTGCAGCCCAGCACACAGTTGCTGTCTGGGCTGCACTCACACTGCAGCCTCATCTTGAGCTTTTCCTCACCCCACACCCCCAGGGCCTGTTCCTCAGGGCTGCTCTCAGCCATTCCCCACCCAGCCTGGAGCTGTGCTTGGCATTGTGCCTACCCAGGTGCAGGACCTTACACTTGGCCTTGTTGAATGTCCTGAGGTTGGCCTGGGCACAGCTCTGCAGCCTGTCCAGGTCCCTCTGGATGGATCCCTGCCCTCTAGCAAGTCGACTGTGCCACACAGCTTGGTGCCATCTGCACACTTGCTGAGGCTGCACTGATTCCTCTGTCCATGGCACTGACAAAGATGTCAAACAGCACTGGTGCCAGCACTGACCCCTGAGGGACGCCACTTGGCACTGGTCTCCAGGTGGACATTGTGCCCTTGATCACCACTCTCTGTGTGCCACCATCCAGCCAATTCCTTACCCAGCAGTGCTCCACACATCCAGTCCATGTTTTTCCAGCTTGGTGACCAGGATGCCATGTGGGACAGAGTCAAATGCCTTACTCAGGTCCAGGTAGATGCCATCAGTTGCCCTTCCCTTGTCCACTGTCACTGTGACTTCGTCATAAAAAGCCACTAAATCCATCAGGCAGCATTTGCCCTTGGTGCAGCCATTGCTGGGTACCACAAATCACTTCTGCTTTGTTCTCCATTTGCCTTAGCAGAGCTCTCAGCAGGATCTGCTCCATGATCTTGCCAGGCACAGAGGTGAGACTGACTGCTCTGTAGTTCTCAGGGTCATCCTTTTTTCCCTTCTTGAAGATAGGTGTTGTGTTTGCCCTTCTCCAGTCAGCAGGAACTTCACCACTCTGCCATCACCTTTCAAATATGATGCACAGTGGTTTGGCAACTTCATCTGCCAGTTCCCTCAGGACCTGTGGGTGGATTTCATCAGGCCCCATGGACTTGTGCACGTCCAGATTTCTTAGGAGCTCACCAATGTGATCTTCTACTACAGTAGGCAGATCTGCCTGCTCCCAGTCCTTACTTTTGCCCTCAGAATGGCACAGCAACACAAGACAAGAGGTAAGCAGCAACAGCTCCTGGGGAAGAAGCCACATCTGAGTACCTGAGCACACCAGATAAATCCAAGTTCTCAGTAATGACAGGAGCAATATCAGTAGTGGGGATTTCTCCAGCACAAATTAGCAGACACTGACAAAATCCCTGCAGAGACCCAGGCCCAGGCGCAAAGCCCTTAGCTAATCACGGCATGGCAAGGCTGAAGCCATCCTCCTGCTAATAGCAGGGTACAAACCAAGTCATAAACCTGAGACAAGGGTTGCTGAAAACTGTCCCCAGCACAGCAGGGGGTTGGAAGGGACCTCTGGAGATCATCCAGTCCAGCCCCAGGGTCACCCACAACAGGTTGGTCAGGATCACAACGTCCAGAAGGCTTTGGAATCTCAGAGGAGACTCCACAACCTCTCTGGGCAGCCTGCACTGAACCAGGAATTGAAGGTCAGGTTGGAAAAATCTTTGATTAGCCTGATCTAGTGGAAGGTGTCCCAGCCCATGAGGAGGGTCAGACTAGATGACCTTTAAGAGATCTCTGAACCAGTTTGGAGGCAGTGATGCATAAGCATCAGTACAGTGATGTACAGCATCACCCAGGACTTGCCAGCAGGATCCTCTGGAGACTTCTGGCACAACCTTTTCACACACACACACCAAAAAACACCCCAAACCCACAAAACAAAGACCAAAACCCCATTAACCACCACAAAGGAAAAGCCCAACTCATCCTCATTCTGAAGCTGCTAACTGAAGAGACTGAGGCAGGCAATGAATTTTCCTCCTCTCTGCCCTTCCCTTCCCAAGTGCTGCTGCTCAGCCTCAAGCACATCACAACTAAAAGCCATTGTCTGGGGCAAATGTGAATCTGAGGGTTGTTACAGCCTATTACCAGAACAAGGCCATCCTGGTCTAAACATTGACAATTTTGCTTTGTTCCTTTTCTCCGAGGTTAAAGGCTTCATCCTCCTAGGGCCTGCTAGAAGCAAAAGCCTTCATTTATAGGCATGGAATAGTGATCAGCCACAGAGGGGATGAAAGAAAGAGATTAACAGCATCTAGGCATCTATGGCAGGAATTTCAAATAGCTAAATCCTCTCTTCTGCCAGCCACAGGTACAGCTGGGGACAGAACTAATGACATGCCAGGTCTCACAGCCGGGAAGGCAATGACACTACCGATGCAGCATCAGGCACCCACCCAAAGACTGAGCATCCCTCTGCTGCTCCTCACCAGACCTGTGCTCTGGGTGGTTCCCCACCTCTGCTGCCCTTCTCTGGCCACACTCCAGCACCTCAGTGTCTGTCCTGCAGTGAGGGCCCCAAACTGAACCCGGTGCTCAGGTCTGGCCTCCCCAGTGCTGAGCACATGGGGACAGACCTGCTGCTGCTAGTGCAGTGCTTGCAAACCCACCCTCTGCACTGCCTCCACCCGGCCCTGCCTCCAGGGAGAAATGGGTATTTCAAGGTCACTCTGCACCATTTTGCCAACCTCACCCCGGCACAGAGGTCAGAGAGGAGTGGTGATCACCATCTGTGTTTAATGGCTCCTCCTCTCATCCCACTTCCCATGGCACAGCCAAAGGGATTCTGAAGAGCTGCTTTGGTTGGCAGTGATGGAATGACTGACACAGGATTAGCTGAGGGAAAGGTTGCTCCTTCAGAGGCAGGGATTAGGGATTCGTCCTTCTGCCTGAGATATGTAAAAAATATGGAAAGTGATTTCCTGGCTGCTGATCAGAGATAAAGGCAGAGCCTGGAAAGCCCTCGGAGGTCTGAGAAACTGCAGCAGGCAAAGCCTATCGACACAGCCTCTCCTGCCTGAGTCACAGCCTGCAGCACCCACACTCACAGACCTGCCAACCCCTCTCTGCTCCGGGGAGAGAGGTCTTGTGTGCTCCTCTGAACGACATGGAACAGCCTGAACCAATGCTGCCCCTGTCCAGCCGGCAACCAGGATCTACATCACGCTGCCAATCGTGGCATGCTGTCCCAAATCCCGCTCTTCTGCTGTCACCAAAATGCAATGCCACAGGAGCTGTCCCGGGGCTGCCTGGTGCCTCTGCCACCATCCTCCTGCAGCTGCCAGCCGCTCCCAGCACCATCAGCACAGCTGACCCCAAAGCCTCCTGTCCTCAGCCTAAGCGAGCTGGGCCACGCCTGGGGCTGCTCCCAGCTGCCTGCTTACTCCCCACAGCTGCCCCTGCACAACAGCTCTGCTGCTGGGGAGGGAGAGATTCCAGAGATGCTGAATCTAAAATGCACTTCAGCTCCTCTTTCCAGAAGAGGTTTGCTTCCTGCCGTACCCTACAAACCCAAAAGCTGTCACAGGAAGTGAATTATATCGTTTGACAGGACACCAAATGCCCCAGCACTCCAGCAACAGAAAGAGGGAAGGCAAAGTCGGCTTCCCTTCTGCCACAAGTGCTGAGCAAGCCCTGTGCTGGACCCCAAGAGACACCAACGCTTAGATCAGATACCAAGAAACCCTTCACTGTGAGAGTGGGGAGGCACTGCAAGGGGCTGCTCAGAGAGGCTGTGGATGTCCCCAGGAGCATTCAGGGACAGGCTGGACAGTGCTTCGAGCTACCTGCTCTAATGCAAGGTGTCCCTGCCGGTAGCAGGAAGTCAGAACTAGGTGCCCTTGAAGGTCCCCTCCAATCCATGACTTCAGTAGTTTCACAGCCACCTGTCAGAGGCACTGCCTGGTACTCACACCTCACTCTGGACACAGGAGGAACATGCCTTAGCTGCACATGATGTTCTTGCTTCCAGGCTTCTCCAGCAACTAAATTCTAATTGAAAACATCCCAAGCCAAGACCCCTGATCGCCCTCCTGTCCAGCCCAATCTCGGAGGCCACGAGACAGCAGTGCTGCCTCACAACCCCATTTTATCTCTGTCCAGAAAGGCTACCAGCTGCAGTAGAAATGCAAACACTGTGTACCTTGACTTCTGCAAGTTCTCCCCTCCATTGGAATTTACTGGGGCACACAAAGAACAGCAGCTGCCAGTGCTGGCATCGCACCACAGGAGCACCACTGCACACTGGCACTGCGCGCTAAGAGCAGATCTGCTGCATTAATTGGAGCTCTGCCTCCACACCACAACGACTCCAAACTTCGTTATTGGTCATCTTTTTTCTTCCAAGCACTTTCCTCAGTGCCTGTATGACCTGCAGAAATGTTCCCATGAAGTGAGGCCACATCACCATGCCCCCTTGAAGGCCACCTTTGCCCAGTGCCCACAGCCAAGTCGATGGTCGCGTGGATAGTGTACATTAGGAGAGCTGTCCATGAAGCTGATCTAACACTTGCACTATGGTTTCCCCATCTGTTCACAGAGTCATTTAGTGCATCTCAGCCTACTTCTTTGAAAGGAAGATAATTTATCTGCGAGTGTCTGGAATCCCTGGAAAAACTCAACTCTCATCCTCCCTGGTGGTCCTGAAATGTTCTTGCAGTTTGTAGTGGTGCTGCTTCCGGCCAGGCAGGAGGAGACAACAGTGCAGAGCAGAACCATACAAAGCTCACACACCACCAACTTTGCAGCAGAAAAAGGAATATATCACCTCCCCTTCCCCTGCACACAAAAAATCCTTATGACCTTTGGCCAGAAGACCTTACAAAGCAGCTGTGGTGGTGCATTGATAGTTGGACTTGAAGGTATGGGAGGTCTTTCCCACTCAACACAACTCCAACTCTCTCAGCTACCCATATACTGTTTTCTTTTACAAATGAGCTATTGCAGACCATTTCCAGATGTGCCTCTGATTCCACCACCTAGCAGTCAACACCTCCTCACTGACTGCTCTGTCCTCCCTGCTGCTTCCCAAGTTGCCATTCCCTCTCCCCTGTGAGCGGCACCCAAGGTTTGTCCGAAGATTTTTCCGCACTGTCCTAAAATTACAAATATTCAGTTAGTCCAAAGTGTGTCTTAAGTGCACATGCAGGGATCACACTGCAGTATATCACACCTGTGTACCTTGGAAAAAGGCCATCAGAACTAGAATGTTTCAAGCACATGCCTGGAACTGGCAGACACGACAGTGTTCTCCTCCAGCTGAAGAGCACTCTCCTTGGACAAGCTTTCCAGTCACCAGTCCTGCATTTAAAGCTGGGCAAAAGGTGTTGGTGGGACAGGTGTTGCATTGTCAACGAAATGGGGCCGAGGTGCTCTTAACCTTCCAGCCACCAGGACTCAGAAAGAGAGTTTAAGGTCATCCCTATGGAGCAGAGGACAATCACTCTGCTGCACTACTACAAGCTGTGCACACAGCTCCTGTCTCTGCAGGACAAGTGAAATCAGCAGCCACAGCCCTTGGCCCTTTCCCCTTTCCAAAGCCAGGCAGCAAATCACTGCCCAGTTCTTCCTAACTGGTTATAAAATGGGTTGCATTGGAAGGTACCTTTAAAGTTCATCCAGTCCAAGCCCCTGCGGCCAGCAGGGACATTTGCAACCAGGACAAGTTGCTCACAGCCCCAAACGACCTGACCTGGAGTGGTTCCAGGGGTGGGACATCTACCATCTCTGAGAAATCTGGGCCAGGCTCTCACCACCCTCTGTGTACAACATGTCTTCCTTCTCTCTGGTCTGAAGCTCCCTCTTTTAGTTCCAAACCATCACCTCTTGTCCTGTCACAACAGGCCCTGATAAGAAAGTCTATCCCCAGATTTCTGATTGTCCCCTTTGAGCACTGCAAGGCCACCAGAAGGTCTCCCTGGAGTCTTCTCTAGGCTCAACATCCCCAACCCTCTCAGCCTGATCTCACAGTAGAGCCCTTCCAGCCCTGCCAGCACTGTTGTGGCCTGCTCTGGCCGTGCTCCAACAGGTCTCTGTCTGTGCTGAGGACTCCAGAGCTGCCCCAGCACTGGAGGGGGTGGGTCTCAAAGCACCCAAAATACCCCCTCTGAACCCTGAGGCAGCAGTCTGAACTCTGCTTTAGCTGCACACTTGCCCTCCTCCATCAGTGCTGATCTCCAGGCCACAAGCAGAGCACAGTACCTGGTAGCAGCATACACAGAAAAGCTCCAGCCAAGGATCAGTCACTTTTATAGCAGGAAGGAAAATGACAATATTGAGACATGCTATAAATAAATATCACAGTGTGACCTACTTTCCTAACAGGGACAGAAATAATTCCTTTTACTTCCTGCCTAACATTCAAAACATTTCAGAGCTACTACATATCAGTGTTACCTGCTGGGAAAATTGTTCTCTGGGAAAGAGAAAAGTTAGGAAGGAGTTTGGTGTGAGGGTGAACTTCCATTTGGTCTGACCTGAAAGGGGGATTTTGACACAGATTCGTACAAAGGCTTGGGTTGGAAGGAACCTTAAGGTTCCATCCCCCTGGCACTGCCAAGGACACCTCCCACCAGCCCACATTGCTCAAGGTCCTGTCCAACCTGGGCTTATGCATCTCCAGGGAGGGAGCATCCATGACCTCCCTGGGCAACCTGTTCCAGTGTCACCACCTTCACCGTGAAGAACTTCTTCCTACTCTCCAGCCTAAATCTGCTCTGATTTACTTTAAAGCCATTGTCTCTCACCCTGGCACTCCCAGCCTTTGTCAAAAGTCCCTCCACAGCTCTCCTGTAGCCCATTCAAGCACTGGAAGGCTGCTCTGAGGTCTCCCTGTAGCCTTCTTCTGGCTGGACAGCCCCAACTCTCCCAGCCCATCCCCACAGGGGAGGCTCTCCAGCCCTCTGATCATCTTTGTGGCCTCCTCTGGACCTGCTCCAACAGCTCCACAGAATCATCCATGTCTTTCTTGTGTGAGGGACACCACAACTGGATGCAGTGCTGCAGGTGGGGTCTCACCAGAGTGGAGAATCACTTCCTCAAGTGAAGACCATTAAAAACATAAAGCAGGTCCCAGTGATCCTACAGTGACAATCTCTAACGTTTTGAAGCAGGTCTCTGGCTGAAGTAACAAGGAGAAGGTCATGTAAAGAGCAGGAGGAACCCAGGCTGGAAGGTGTCCTTGGGGCAGCCTGGGCTTGTTTACACCAATCTGTTGCCACAACAGTTTGTACCAAATATTGCCAGGAGCTCCTGCACCCAATCCCATGCCACGAGTGGCAGAGGCTTTTCTCCTGCTTCTCCACACCAGGCATGTACCAATGCAACAACAACAGCTCAGCAGGCAGAAGTGAGCCTGGAAGGAAATGTTGCCTGGGTCTACAGAACAAGTTCTCAGGTGAAACACTGCTCTAGCGGCACCTGAATAAACTTATTAATGAGGAACTGTTCTCAAGGATGCCACTTGCAGCAGCAAAACAACATCCAGAGGAGCCCTCATGGGCACTGATTTATTTAACCAATTTCAACAAGTTTGGTCCCTTGGAAACAAAGCAGAGAATCATAGAACAGTTTGAGATGGAAGGGACCTTGAAGGTCGCCTAGTTGCGGTCCCCCTGCCATGAACCTGGATGTGTTTCTTTAGACCAGGCTGCTAAGGCTCCACTCTGCATTTGAACACTTCCAGGCTTGGAGCCTCCACAGCTTCCCTGGGCAATCTGTTTGTGTTTCACCACCCTCATGGGGAAGAATTTCTTCCCAATATGAAATGTAAATTGAGCTAATTTCTGGTTCTAGAGGAAGTTATCATTTCCACACACATGTTGGGACAGAACTGCAATCACTCCTTCTCTCCCCTTACATTTTCCAGTTCAAGCCAGCTGCTCCTCTATCCTGTGGCCCCCGTGGACTAAATTCTTCACTTTAGCAAGGAAAAGAATGATTTGTAGCCCCTTGCAGAAAAGCACCACTGGTATTTTCCCCAAATGACTCAAAGCAATTTCACACCACAAAGGAGCTAAATACAGAACCCTTCAAGGTTCCAGAAGTTCCTCTTCCTTCAGTAGAACGAAACTCAAAAATGGAGAATAATCCAGATCAGGCAAATTGAGGCAAGATGACACTGACACACCAGAAATGCAAACATGGAGCAGCTTCTGCCTGCCAGGAGCAGCCCCTGGTTGGGCCACCCTGCCCTGAGTTGCAGAGTGCCTCAGAGAGCAGAGCCTGAGCTGACAAGTCAAATCCCTGAGCAGAAACGGTTCTGGTGTGGCTGAGCCCAGGCCACTGTTCAAACACAGCTCTAGCAAGCCCTGTCTGTCTGGCTCAGCACCAGCAGCACTGATGCTGGAGAAGGTCACTGCAATACAGCTGCAGGCTCCCTGAACACCAGAGGAGAGGCAGACCTGACTGAGGTTTGGGTTGAATCATCTGCATCCCGTAAATGAAAACCTTCTGCTGCTGGCACAGATCACTTCGACCACGTTCAGCTTACTCCACCAGCCAGACTAAGCTGTTCTACCAGCTCCTTGCAAGAATGAAGCAAAGCCACAGCACTTGAGCCACCACAGTGTGTCAAGAGCCAAGAAGAATCAACCAGCCGTGAAAACGGTGCCCTTTTCACCTGGGTTCATTAAGGAAAACAGGACAGACTCCCAGTAAGGCAGGCAGGTGAGGAGTTGGAAGGGTTTTCAACCCCCAGAGTGTTTGACAGCCTGGCTGTGAGCAGCAAGGACAAATCCTGTAGGAAAAGGGTGGGTTCAGCCACTCCAGACTGCTCTGCTGTACTCAATCAATTGTACAGCCGGTATCACGTTATTTCCTAACCCACTGAGACAGATCCTTGGCTATTACCACACCAAGCCTCGATTCCTTACTGGGATGGAAGAAACAGGTTAAAAAAAAATTACTCCAAAAGGAGGGAATGCTTCAGAAGGGGCTTTTAAAGTGCATTTTAATCAAGCAAAGACCACGAGAAATCATTTTGTGTCTGGAAGAACGGTTGAAGACTTGGACACAACACACTCGGCACAGCACTGCCTTGTGGTTTGTGTCAGGCAGTCTCAGGCTCCTTATCTTATCTCTCTAATCCAAGATGTGTTAGCATTTCTTTATGGGCTAAGTAGCTCTGGAGTGTTTGCCTGTGAACTAGCTCGGTGGTGCAGGGAAGGTCACAACCGCCAGTGGCCGAGTGCTCGGCTGCAGAGGCACAGATGGGATTTTACCTCTCGGAGTAAGGCAGCTCTCTTGATCCTCACTACAGAGCAAAGAAATCCTCCCTAGAAAAGTATACATAAATAACCCCCCACAAAACAGCTCCAGCAGCTGAACCGTGTGATGAGCACCGGGGTCGGTCTAGAAGAGAACACAACTGTGGGCGTCCTTCGGGGCAGGGGCTCCGGAGGGGCAGGACTGAAGCGCCAGCAGCCCGCCGGCAAAGAGCAAACTCCCCGAGGGAAGGCGTAGCTGCAAAAACCATCGCTTCCACCTCCATGGGCACCTTTCCCTTCGCTTCTAAAACGACTTAGAAAGAAGTTATTCTTGGACAGTGGCAAGAAAGAAGCTGAAATTCCATCTGCTCTCAACAGATTTGTAGCAACAAAAACAAAGCCGGTGGCTAAACGACGTCTCGAAACCAGCCCTCGTCTCGAAACCAGCCCTCGCTGCACTGCCAAGCTGGGCAGCACTCACAGGCCACATCTCAACTAACTGCTCCAAATAAAACTCCCACCTCCTTAGCTAGGATTCAGCCTAAATAAGGATTCCTTCCTCCCTCTGGTAACATCCACTAACAATAAAATAAAACGTTGCTTTGTTCACATTAGAAAGAAAAACAAGAAAGGAAAAGGTTTTGCACTTCTTCATTATCTCTGTTCATAACCAAGATGTCTTAAAACACTGTTTTGATTGAAACGTTGAGCAGACCAGGAGTGATGGGGTTCAACTAAAAGAAGGGAGATTTAGACTAGAGAGAAGGGAGAAATTGTTCACTGTGAGGGAGGTGAGACCCTGTCCTGGGCTGCCCTGAGGAGTTGTAAATGTCCCATCCTCAGAACCATTCTGGGTCAGGTTTGTCTGGGGCTGTGAGCAACCTGCTGTAGTTGCAGATGTCCCCGCTGGCTGCAGGGGGCTGGACTGGGTGATCCTCAAAGGTGCCTTCCAAGCCAAACCATTCTGTGTTTCTGTGATTATTTGTAAGAGCAACACTGCACACTTACTGCAAGCACCTTTAAGGCCTGCAAAAAGCTCACTCGTGCCTTAAAATTGCTGAAATGAAAATGGCTACTTCCCTGTACCCTAGGAGGAGGGATTAGGAGAACCACTTCTGCAGTGCTCTGGAGCAGAAAGCAATGCCCCACTCCCCGTGCAGTGCGTCCCTCTGGCACGCTCCGACACTGCTGCATTGCCTGCCCAGCCAGGCTGTGCCCATGGCGAGGGTTTCAGGGTGCTGATGTGACTGCAGCACTGCTTCCCTCCCCAAAGCAGCTCTCTGCCCTGCTGCTGTGCCCATGAACGCACACAGGTGTAGCGCTGAGGGAAGTCTTGGTGCTTGGGATGCATTTCTGCTGTTTAGCACAGTAAACACCAAGCTTCAGATGGTTCAGTGGAGGAAATCTCAAGTTGGATGCTCCCCAGACCTAACCACAAACGTATCACTGCATCATAAGGTCAGCGAGCTCTTCTCATCTCCTGTACTTGAAATTAAACTGCCAGAGATAATTTACAGAAGAGGAACGAGAAGGGAAACAATCATGGCAATAAATTCCTCTGTGACAAATGAAAAATACAAAGGTACCAGTCCCTGGACAACAGTTTTCAGGAACCATTTTGTTCTTCTGTTAAAATTACCTGTGCACAGGTTTAAACTAAAAGCTCCTGCTGCTGCCTTTGACACTTTAAAGGCAGCCAGGTACATCTGGTAGGGTTGAAGCCACTGCTGGGACACTGGAGAAGCTACACAGTGAACTCTACAGAGTTCTTCGGGATGGATTAGAAGACCTTTAAAGGCTGCTTCAAACCCCAACCACTCTGTGATTCCATGATGCTTTTAACTATGAATTCAGAACCTTTGCATGCTGTGGTTTCAAAGACAAACCCATAACATGACAGCTGCACAATCTTACACACCACGCATCCCATTTCAGAGTCCCTTTCAGCATCCCAAGCATCAGAACCATAGGCACGTGGCTGAGTGTGGTCCCCAGTCTGGGTTGTGTTGGACTCTTTAAGCTTGAATGTACAAAACTGCCACCCCCAAAACCAAACACAGAATCACAGAATGATTTGGGTGGGCAGGGATTGTTAAAGCTCATCCATTCTAACCCCCTGCAGCCAGCAGGGACATCTCAACTAGAGCAGGTTGCTCACAGCCCCAGCCAACCTGACCTGGAAAGGTTCCAGGGATGGGACACCTCCCACCTCTCTGGGCAGCCTGGACCTGCAGATCTCCAGCATCACTGTAAAATATTTCTTCCTTCCAGTCTGAACCTCCCTCTCTTAGTTTCAAACCATCACCCCTTGTCCTGTCTTAACAGCCCCTGACAAAATGTCTGTCCCCAGCTTTCTGATTGTCCCCTTTAAACACTGGAAGGCCACCAGGAGGTATCCCTGGAGCCTTCTCTTCTCCAGATTGAAAAACCCCAACTCTCTCAGCCTGTCTTCAGAGGAGAGGGATTCCAGGAACACCCTTCCCGACTCCCACGAAAGCAGGGAGCAAGGTGGTGCCCAGTTCCTAGAAATGTCTATCTGGGATGAGCCCTGGGATGAAGACAGACCACCAGGAGGCCAAGCAAGATGAGGATGGAGCCCCAACTTGTTTTCCTCCTTCATCCCACCTGCAGAAGCAGATGCTTTCTTGCCTGCCAAGAGCCCTGTGCTGCTATTTTGAGATTTTTGCATCTCAGTATTTATTTATTGCAGCCTGATCTGGGAGAGACAAAACCTGCAGAGAGAATGTGAGTCCTGTTTAGATTAAGGCAGGCTGCTCATCACCTTGCCCCACTAATTACAATCCCTGTTTTACAGAAAGTGGAAGAATTCAGGCAGATTCTCTGCTCCAGAACTCTTTTCTTGGGGGTGGATTTCTCGTCTCAGGAAGTTCAACAAGCAGAGCTGCACCCAACAACTCTCACATCACAAAATGACACTCCCCAGGAAGTGCTGCCATTTTAGCTGCAAATTTGAAGCAGATTGACTGCTGGGCACTAGTTAAATATTAGAGGGAGAAAGCAGCAGCTGGCACCTGCCTCAGGTGAGAGGAGCAGTAACACCCCAAAAGCAGCAGGGCTCAGCAGCATTTAAACTCTTCCTGTCAGCCACACAACAAATTAAACCATTTTCTAAATCAGGGGGCAGGTATTCTGCAGAGAGAAAGAGCAAAAGTGATAAACCCTGAAGGCTCAGCATTTGCAAGAGCTCGGCCTCCAAAGTAAAATATTAACTCAGGACACCCTTTTCTGCTCTGCAAAAGTGTTTCACAAACAGCAAACACACAGAATCCTTGAAAGCAGACAGGCCTCTGGCCAAACATTATAATTAAACTATCCCAGCCCCTGCAGGGCAGGACCCTTCACAAGGGCCCCTTGTAACATCAGAGAGCAAACAGGCCCTTTCCACAAGGTTTGTACCTAAGTGGTGGTTGTTGTTGTTTCCAAATCCAAACAATTCAGTTACTATTTGCCTGGCAGGTTCAGTGCTTCAGCCAGGCAGGACTGCACGCTGTTAATGTTGGGTGGAATAAAAATCAATAAGTAATTCAGGCACGGAGAGCAGGTAGTAAAAGCTGCAGCTGATTCATACATTATGGGTTTGGTTCAGAGCTGTCCTTTGCCCATCCTCACCACTTCAAACTCCACTAAAAAGCAGACCTTATCCCACAGCTCTTCCTGCTCTTTTCTCTGAAGCCAGAATTATTTCTACATGCGCAGTGCTGTGACTTGTCAACGAGCACACACTGCTGTGCCAAAGGAGCCTTGATAGACCAGAACCTCCTCCAGCCACTAATCTGCTGCGGAACATTTAGTCTCCTGCTTGCCCCTGTCACATCCTCACATGTCCCAGAGGCAGCTGCCTTGGCAAGGGGAGCAGTTGAGAGCCTCACGTAAAGGTTGTGTGCCAGTGCACAGCCAGGGCAAGGTTACCCACAACATCATTCCAAGTCGTAGTGCAAAGAAACACTTTGTGACCTAAGAGGAAGGGTGCAGCACCTGAAATATCATTTCTAATTATTCATGCATCTAGGGAACAGGGAGTGATGTGCAAACGTGCCTGGTTGGCACCTGTAGCAAGCAGAGCAGAGGGGCAGAGCCCCCTCTGTCCTCCTGCCAGCCACACTGCTTTCGAGGCAGCCCAGCATGCCACGGGCCCTTGGGGCAGCAAGTGTGCTTTGTTGCCTGGTGCCCAGCTTCTGCCCTGGCAGGGGGGGACTTGATCCTTCAAGGTCCCTCCCAACCCCTACCGCTGGGTGACTCTGTGATTCTCACTCACCAGTACCCTCCAAGCCCTTTTCTGCAGGGCTGCTCCCAGTTTCATAGTAACCATTACAGAACAAACTACCTGTATGGGAGCTGTGAGCAGGAGGAGCAACATGTGGAGGCAAAAAAACCCAAAACACTTCTACTCCAGTTTTAAATAGGTTCTACAAGAGAACGTTGCCTGATAAAGGTTCGGTAGTCACTGGTTCCAGTTTGCAAGGCACTGAGTGGGCATCCCCAGGCTGCATGGCAGCTGAGGCACAGGATGGGCAGGGGGCTGGTGCTGAAGGGAAGCCTCAGACTCTCTGGACTGAGCACCAGGGCTTGTTTCACTTCCACAACTGGATTTGTTCCATTTTCCCCAGCACAGACTGACTGCTACATGCCCAGCAAAGTGCACCCTCAGTAACTGAAACAACAGTTCCTGTGAAGCACTGCTGAAGGAATGCTCCCAGCTTCTGAGGCTGGTGAGAGCTAGCTGCAGGCACCAGCATTTGCTAATCAACAGACATAAAGAACTTAAGCCCAAGTAACAACCAGCCCCCTAAAAACAAGAACGGAAGAACCCTCTTTGCTAACAGGTGATTAAAAGGAAGAACACTTCATCAGAGGATGATGATAGCACCCAGGAGATGCTCTTCCCGGTGCTCTGAATTATAATATCATTTTCCTTCCTTCTCCTCACTGCCTTTTTACTTTGTCTCCTGAAATTCATCATTCTGATAAACAACCACCACTCAAAGACCAATTACTGCTTCTGCCTCTGTTCTCTGTAACTTCATCTCACTGGGCTGCTTCTGCAGAAGGCTGCGAGCAGAACACCACACTGCTGGAGGCTCTTTCATCCCCATTCTGTCACTCCTCCCAGCCTGCTTTCCCAGGATGACAGAGAGCTCTCTGTGCCCAGAGACCACGTCAGAAGTGACACAGGCAGTGCACATCTGGGCACTATGCCCAGGCCACAAATGAAAATATTAAACCAAGTTCCAACTCCAACTTCTTACCCAACAAACACTCCCCTTTTAAACTCCACCTGTTTTAACACGTCATCAACTGCTGCCTTTTGGTCAAGGTCTGAGCCACACCAGAGCTGATTCTGCTCAGGGGTTTGGCTTCTCAGCTCAGGCTCTGCTCTCTGAGGCTCTCTCTGCAGCTCAGGGCAGAGTTGCACACCCAGGGACTGCTCCTAGCAGGCAGAAGCTGATGGGAACAGCTCCTGCCAAGGGCTGCAATGCAGAAAGGCTCTGGCCGAGGTTTGCTCCTGGGCACACCAAGGGCACTGCCACATCTTGTGTGCCACCTTGGGGTGCAGGAAGGCAGAGGTGGTACCTGCAGTGAGGAGCAAACAGGACAGATGGGACCCAGACTGCCCAACAAGAGATTGCATCCCATGGACATCACCCTGAGGGGGAAGCTGAGGGATCACCAGGGTCAAACTTCTCCTTCAATGGCTGGTGTCTGAGGAGGACTTTGTTCCTTCTGCCTTTGATTTCTGAGGAGGGAAAGGCTGAGACACCCAAGGCTGTTTAGCCTGGAGAAGAGCAGACAAACTTTATCAACAGCTAAAAGGATCAAGAGGATAAAGCCAGACTCTTTTCAATGAAGTCCAGTGACAGGGCTAAGGGCAATGAGCACAAACTGGAACCCAGAAGGTTCCATCTGGATAGAAGGAAAATCCCTAACGGGATCCTATGCCATTTTGTTCAGAAGGGCATCCCCTCTGAAGAGCAAACCTACCTGGCAACCTCTGTCTGCCTCCAACCACCACTTCCTTTCACCTTTGCTCTCAAGGTCAAGTTGCTGTCCCTCCAGGTACACAGCTCATCTTCCCCACACCTTCTTTTTAATAGGCACAGCACATCACTATTCCACAGTCCAAAGACTCAACTAATGGTACTTTCTATGACCAGCTCTTCACCCTCACTATTTTTAAAACTGCTCTTAAAAAATTATGAGACACCTGCCCAAGGGCAAAATTCAACTATAATTACATGGAGAAAGAATTTTAAGAGTGAATTCAGGATATGCCAAAAACCTAACCAAAGCATTAATATAAAGAGAGCAGCAATGACAGAGGCAGAAAGGATGGTTTGGAGCAGTGATCAGAACTCCAGATGACATTCAGCAAGGACTATTTTGGGGGGAACACAATCCAAGTGTTATGAGGAGAGCTCCTCCAGTGTCCCTCAGCACAAACCAGTACTAGGAGATGTATCCACGTGTGCCACACTCTCCTTGCCAGGGCTCAGGATGAGCTCTGCAGTCCAGCAGCCAGCTTGGGAAAGGAGTTGGCATTCTCCAGAACACTGCTCCGTGCAAAACTGTTCCTTAAGACCAGTTTTAGACTGACAGCTAAGCCTCTGAGTGTGACAACACTCCAGCCCCAGTCTGCAAGGGCCACAAAGTACCTACTTGTACTGAATCAATTAAGCATCAGAGCAGTTAACCAGTTCGTAAATCAATCCTGTGGTTCTGCCCTGCATGACCTCACTTGCAGAGGGAAGCCTGCTACACCCTTTGGAACTGAACTCCCTTGAAAACACAGGGAAGAAGTCAAGGGACAAACCATGACTGAAAGGAAAGAGCCAGAAAAAACAAAACTGATCAAGCGACGCACACCAATTTCCTTGCCCCATTTTCAATTCTGTTGCCACTTGCTGCCAGGGCTTTGCTACTGACATCACCAGGAAGCACAGCATGCTGCACCCTCTTCAGCTTCATCTACACCTGCTAAGCTCCTGCAGAAGCATCTCTAAAGACAACCTGGAGTAAGGTTGAAGGTCCTTAGTCACCTAAACTACTCAGTGCCATGGTCATCTTCCAGGCAGCCTACGGACAGTGCTCCTGAAAAGGCAGCTCAGCACATCTCACTCCATTTCAGAGTCACAAAACAGCACAGGTGGGAAGTTTGGGTTTACTCTACCTGTAAATGAATGTCTCAGCAACAGTGCCAGCAAATGGAACTTCAAGGTACTCAGTCAGCACTTAGCTCACAGGGAGAGATCAGGATTAATTCCTATGTGAAGTGAATTATATTAGGTACCAAAAACTACTGTGGACATCTCTCTCACACTGCTGACCTGGCCTCCTTCCCCCCTTAGCCCCATCACTTAATCACACTGTTATATATTAAAGACCATCAAGTGACCTGCACAATCACCATTTTCATTCCATGCTTTGCCTACACTACAGTGGTTTTACACTTAAGAGTCACAGACTTAACTGCCAGAAAAAGAACATCCCAAAAAGGAAATGAAGAAATTTGCCACTCCTACTATTCTTCTTCTGCCCAAAAGTTACAGAAAGCCACTAATGGGCAGGGATGCATTAAGAAGAGTGTGACCAGCAGGTCAAGCAAGGCTCTCCTCTGCCTCTGCCCTAGAGAGGCCACATCTGGAGTACTGACTCCAGTTCTGGGCTCCCCAGTTCCAGAGGGACAGGGAACTGCTGGGAAGAGTCCAACAGAGGTTGCGGTGATGCTGAGGGGCTTGGAGCAGCTCTGGAAGGAGGAAAGGCTGAGAACCTGCAAAAGAGCAGCCCCAGAGGGGATGTGATCAGTGCTAAGCAAGAGCTGAAGAGTGGGGAGCACGAGGATGGAGAAGGACTCTTGTCAGCAGTGCCCAGGGACAGGACAAGGAGCAGTGGGCACAAACTGGAACTCAAGAGGCTCCAGCTGAACAGGAGGAGAAACTTGTTTAGTGTGAGGGTGTTGGAGCCCTGGAGCAGGCTGCCCAGAGAGGTTGTGGAGTCTCCTGCTCTGCAGAGATTCCAAATCTGCCTGGTCACTGTGACCCTGGGCAAGCTGCTGTGGGTGCCCTGCTTCAGCAGGAGATTGGGCTGGATGAGCTCCAGAGGTCCCTTTCAACTCCACCATGCTGGGATTCTGTAAAACTAAATAGTTTTTGAAGGCTTTGCCTACATACTGCAGAGCTAATAATGACCATGTAGGCCCAAGGGAAAAGCTTGCAGAAAGACTGTTGGGTACAGAGTGGCTTCCACTCGAAGTCATTAGCAGAAATGCCTCTGTCAAAGTGCCAGACAGCCACTGCAGATAGGTGTATTTATGTGTGTGTGCACATTTAACCCCATTAAATTATAGCTATCAGGAGGTTTTTATTCAATTGGAGATTAAAGGGAAATCTGGCATTTTATGCCAAATCAGTCCTGACCTGCTGTTAATCTTCAGCCCATCACAAGCCCATCAACAGCCCAGACTCCCAAAGGACTCCCAATGCTCAGCCTGTTCATCAGACACGGTAGAGATAACACAGAAATCACTCCTGGTGCTTTATCTCCTCCAATATTCATGGATCGTGGCCTTCACCCAGCTACTCTTCAATTTTCAGTGTGAATTTGTTGCTTTTGGCCACACCACTCTCAAAATTGTTATGCTACCAGACACCACAGGAATCAGCAATTCCAGTTGTGTTTACAGCAGCCTCTAAGTCTTTATAAACCTGAACAGTAAGATCTCCTTCAGTGAACAACAGGGCTTCACTTGCTATTCATTACCTCTGCTACAGGAAAGCAGGACAGATGCCCAGAGAGGAGCCTGTGAAGCCCAGCCACGGTGTGCTGAGGCCTTTGCAGAGCTGATGGCTGTGACCCCATCGGAACTTTCATCAATAGGAAATGTACAAGAAATTCAAGTGGAACCAGAAATCGATGGGCACACACACAGCTGTTTCCCACAGTTACTTCTCCAGCTTCACAGGTAAAAGCAAGGAAACCCTTTCCAAGGCTTCTGTTAGCATCAGGAGAGGACAAGCAAAATCTCTTTCTCAGGCATTGCTAGAGAAGCAGGGTGTGAGAGAGCAGGGAGGTCACTCTCCTGCTGCTTCCAAACTGCAGCAGGTTTGTAATGCAACAGGACAGAGCATCCTTGCCTCCTCCTCACCCCTGGTGTAAAGAGAAAGTCTTGAATCCCCCTCCAGAGATTACAGAAAAGCAGCTCCTTGCTGGAAGGGGGTGGAAGATGTGGAGAAGGAACCCAGAAGTCAGCACAAGATGTGAGCAGGAAACATGTCTGGATCACAGCACTTGTGCATGCCCTGAGTCCCACGGCACAGCCTCTGCTCTTACCCCAGAAAGAGATGCCTGAAGGTACAGCAACCTACAAAAACACAACCTGGGAAGATCTCCCTCCACCTGCCCCAGAACAGCCTCTGGCCCAGCCACACCAACTTGCTCCAGAGCAGCACAGCGACTCTGCAAGCCAGCAGCTCTGCGAGCCAGCGGCACGGCAAGAGCTCAGCAGCGCCGCAGCCTCGTGTGCAGAGCCCTGCCTACATCTGACAGGGTCAGTCCCTGGCCCTTCACATCTGCACTCACACTGTGCCCCTGGCCTGCCTGCCTCCAGACGCTGACAGATGAGTGGGTTTGGGAGGCCGGGGGCATGGCAGAGGAGATCTTCTTCAGCACCTTGTCCCATGGCACACACACATCTTGTTCCAACAGCAAGCAAGCCTTAGGACAAGAGATGCCTTGAGCAGCTTTGGTGACACCACTTGCACAGCCTTTTTTCCTTCCTTTTAAATTCCACAGGACAAATTCCTCTCAGCACTGAAAAGAGAAATTATGATCACATTTAAACTTCAGACTTTTAACACACAGGATCCTTTTCAGTAAGACTCAGTGAGGATGATTTAGTCATATTTATAGAAACATTAACCACATCTCTTCTGTGGGGCAGTGGTATTCTCAGAACAGACAAGATGGATACCACTTGCCACATAAAAGTGCCATTAAAATCTGCCTCTAAACCTCCAGAGATGCTGAGGGGCCTGGAGCATCTCTGTGAGAAGGAAAGGCTGATAACCCTGGGGTCACTTAGCCTGGAGAAGAGTAGCCCCAGCGGGGATCTGATCAATAGCTAAAGGGTGGGGGGCATGAGGATGGGGCCAGACTCTTGTCAGTGATGCCCAGTGACAGGACAGGGAGCAATGGGCTCAAACTGGAACCCAGGAGTCTCCATCTGAACATGAGGAGAAACTTTGCTGTGGAGGTGCTGGAGGCCTGGAGCAGGTTGCCCAGAGGTTGTGGAGTCTTCTCTGGAGAGATTCCAACCCCACCTGGAATTTATGCTCCAGGGCAGCCTGCTTTGGGTGGCCATGCTTTAACAGAGGGGTTGGAGGAGGTGATCCCCACAGGTCCTTTTCAACCCCCACCATGCTGGGATCCCATGATTTAGCCTGGTTCAAATCCAAAGTCCCAGTTCTATGATCTTGTCATGTCTGCCATGAGGCTGCCACAGTCACCCAGCAACAGGGCTGAAAAGTAGAACTGTAAGAATTTGGTATCAACTGCAGACACATTTCAGATGAGGTCACTTGGGCAAGCAGCAAACCTTGGGCAGTTCTTCCTTTACTCACTCCCTTCCCCTTTTCAGGACTGGCTTTCCCCCTGACTCCCTTCCTATTCTTCCTTAGGTGCTGCTAGAAAGGATACAGGCTACCAGTCCCCTCCAGCTTTTCCAGCTGAAACACACATCCTTGTTTCCCACCAGAAATCCCAGTGCCCATCCTTTCACAGTCAAACAGCCATTTGCACTGGGGAACCAGGCACATACTGGACATTTACATGCTCCCCCCAAACTCTCCAACAGCTCAGGTTACTCAGAGCTGCAAATGATCCACAAACTACTACCCCATTTTACTTTAGGATCATCTCATGAACTCAGGGTAAAAGCAGCAAACTACAGTGATGTTCACCAGAAACAACACACAAAGAAGTATGTCCCACACCAATATAATGGATGCTTAAAAACCCAAAGTGCACAGGTGGGAAGTCAAGTTCTGCTTTTGTGAAGCACTTCACCACCTCCTCAAAATGATTCATACTCCAGAAGTGGAAGGAGGGCACATTTAAACACCCATCACCATTCCCAAAATGAGGAGACTTTAAAGAACAGCTGCAACCTGTGCTTGTGAGGAGCAGACACCGACTGACCCAGATTTGAGGCTCTGCTGGGAGGTGTTTGACTGCACTAAATCAATCAGGTAGCAAAAGGGCATCAAGGCTGGCAGCTGCCAGCAGGCAGCAACTATAAGCACCTACATCTGGAAACCAAGAGGGTCTTCTAGGAGAGATTTAGTGCCACATTTGACAACAAAAATAAAAGCAGCTGACAAATCCTGCCTGTTCCTGATCTCCACTTGAGAAGAATGAAAATCACAGGGCCACCAGTGACCTAAGAAGCAGCTATCTGCTGATGCAGTGACATGCCTGGGGACAAGCTGGCACCCAGAGGGACCTGGGCAAGCCTGAGAAGTGGGCACGTGTGAACCTCATCAAGGGCAAGGGCCTGAAGCTGGGTCAGGGCAATCCTGGTATCAACAGAGGCTGAGGGATGAAAGGAGCAGCCCTGTGGAAGAGGACTTGGAGGTGGTGCTGAGTGCAAAGCTGGCACCGAGCACTCAGAGCCCGGAGCCAGCCCTGCCCTGGGCTGATCCCCAGCAGTGTGGGCAGCAGGGGCAGGGAGGGGATTCTGCCCCTCTGCTCTGCTGAGCCCTCAGCTGCAGTGCTGGGGCAGCTCTGGAGTCCTCAGCACAGCACAGACAGGACCTGCTGGAGCAGGGCCAGAGGAGGGCACAGCAATGCTGGGAGGGCTGGAAGGGCTCTGCTGGGAGGCCAGGCTGGAGCACTTGGGAGTGTTGAGCCTGGAGAAGTGAAGGCTCCAGGGAGACCTTCTGGTGGCCTTGTAGTGCTTGAAGGGGCTGCTGAGAAAGCTGGGGACAGACGTTTTAGCAGAGCCTGTTGTAACAGGACAAGAGGTGATGGTCTGAAAGAAGAAATGTTTTACCTAAGGGTGGTGAGACTCTGGCCAAGGTTGGCCAGAGAGGTGGTGGATGCCTCATCCCTGGAACCACTCTAGGTCAGGTTGCCTGGGGCTGTCAGCAACCTGTTCTAGTTGCAGAGGTCCCTGCTCACTTGAGGGGTGTTGAACTAGAAGACCTCTAAAGGTCCCTTCCAATCCAAAGGATTCTATCATTCTCTGATTCCACACTGTTTGGGATCCAGTACTTTTCTTCCAGGGGACCAACATCTTTGCTGTCTGCTCACAATTCAGGTACAATTGACTGTTCTTCCCTGGCAGCACAGAAGCCCTTGATGGGCCACAAGGCAGGAGTTTCCCTGATTTTCTTCTGTTAGTACAGCCCTGCACAGTCAGCACTTCAGTCCCACACTGCTTCCCAGCTGAAGTCCTGCAATGGCTGGAGATTCTTCTCTTGGCATCCCCTCTGCTCATTCCACACAGGATCAAAGTATGCAACCAAGCCAGATACTGGAGACACTAAGCTCTGAAATCATATAAAATTCATGTGACACTCTCCACCAGGCATTCACAGAGGATCAGTTGTGCTAATTAATCATTAATCAGGCAGGTGCACAACTTAGGCAGGAAACATGCTGCAGAAGGCTACAAAAAAGCCTTTGCAAAGCCATCTTGAAAAGTTTCTTTTAGAAGAATTCAAACATGTGCTTGATGGTAACAAGGAATAAAAACCCAACAAATGTGCATAGGGAAGCCCTCAGTCATGGATCTTTCCCAGACACAGGGAGACACTGGAGCAGGCTGCTTAGGGAGTTTGTGGCTGCCCCCTCCCTGGAGGTGTTCATGGCCAGGCTGCATGAAGCCTTGAGCAACCTGGGCTGCTGGGAGGTGTCCCTGCCCATGGCAGGGGGGTGGAACTGGATGATCTTTAAGGTCCCTTCCAGCCCAAACCATTCTGTGAAGCTAGGAAAACCTCTGGCAACAGGGCCACAAGACCAACACTGAGTGAGCAGCACCAAAGGGTGAAGGGAAGGACAGAATGTGGATGGAAGCTGCAGCACAGGAGGTTCCAGCTCAACACAAGGGGCAACTTCTTGCCTGGAAGGGTCCCAGAGCCCTGGCACAGGCTGCCCACAGAGGTTGTGGAGTCTCCTTCTCTGAAGCCTTTCAAAGCCTGTCTGGATGTGTTCTGTGTGCCCTGAGCTGGATTGTCTGATCCTGCTGTGGCAGGGGTTGGACTGGATGAGCTCTTTGGGTCCCTTCCACCCCCTGACATCCTGTGAGCCTGTGAATGACACACACAGAGAGACACTGAGGAGACAAAAACCCACTCAGCACACAGCCACACATTAACACAAGCAGCAACTCAAAGCTGTACATACTGGAGGAGTAATGATTTTTACCACAGCAATACTAATGACAGAAAAACCAGCAGGGAGAACAACCACTGTGGTTTTCGAAGCAGAGTAACTCAAGTCAGAGTCATTCTTTCTCTTCACAATGAAATGATATTAAATTCAACCTAATTTTTCTGAATGGAAAAAAACTTCTCACCTTTCTGTATCTGAGTTCAGAGAAGTAGTTCACAAAAAAGGCAAATTCATCTGTGCCAAGCTCCTTACACACTGAGCAGCCAAGCCCCATCTTGGAGATGGGTGTTAAATTTTCATGCAGTACAAACACTGACTAATAAAGAAGTCTGCACAAGGGTGTTTTCCTAAGGCAGCCTTCCTTATTTTGTGTCCTTTCAGATAATAGGAACGAGCAAAGAGAAAAGCAAGCTCTCTGAGCAGCAGGAAACCAAGAGAGAAACAACAGAGAAGCTGAGACTGTCACAGCTGTGTTTGTGCATCCTGCATTAGCCTGCAGAAAGCTGAGTGGCACTGGCTAATGGCAGAAGACAGGAGAGAATTTCCCTCCTCAACAAGACGTGGATCACTCTGCAGCTACACCAAGCAACACGAATTATGCATCCTGGGCTGCATCAAGAGGAGTGTGGGCAGCAGGGCAAGACAGGGGGATTCTGCCCCTTGGCTCTGCTCTGCTGAGACCCCACCTTGACACCTCTGGTGTCCCCAGCATAAGGAGGACACAGCTGCTGAGACAGAGTCCAGAGGAGGGACACAAAGATGATCCAAGAGCTGGAGCACCTCTGCTGTGAGGACAGGCTGAGGGAGTTGGGGGTGTTCAGCCTGCAGAGGAGAAGGTTCCAGGGGGACCTTAGGGCTGCCTTCCAATACCTGAAGAGATCCTCCAGGAAGGCTGGAGAGGGAGTTTTCATGAGGGTGTCTAGAACCAGCAGCACCCTGTGTCTCTACCAAATAAGTATTTTAAGCAGAGGGAGGGAAGGGCATTAGTGGCAAGTCTCAAGTAAGCTCTGACTCCATGTGGATCAGCCACAATGCAAGCCAGGGAACAAAAGCAGGAAACAAAAGGCAAACATCATTACTGGTGCAGTGTTTCAGGGGCTAAATGAGTATTTGATTCAAAGCACATTCATGCACAAAAGCAAATTATCATCCCTGTCCTGTACTGTAAAATTGATTATCAAATTTTCCAGCCCAGCTTTCAAGACCCTGCAGTGGTTACACGGGCAGATGTCTGCACGTGGCTGTACAAGAACAAAGTACTGCAACAAAATTGGTGTGGTCCTTCTCAGGGGAGCTTCAGTTTGCAGTGGCTTACTCCTCCTCCACCAAAACCACTTTACCTACCAAAAAAAAACCCCACACCATTCACAATCCCATCTTCTCCATCTTTTACTGTATCTTTCCACTTTGTTTTAGAAGCTGTGATTTAAGAACTCCTAAAGAACTACCTGCTGAGCACACTTTAAGTGCAGAGGAAAACACAAAGCTCTACCAGATCAAGCAGCTGATTTCAAGCCCCTTGCATGGAACTTCAAATTGGAAAGAAATTCTTCAAGGAAACCAGTATTAAGAAAAGAGCACCAAGGGTATTATAAATTAATGCCCTAATACAAGAGTTTGGGCAGCAGCAGCATTATCTCATAGAGGATTTTCAGCATGGATCCTCACAGACACGAGCTGTGGTAAGCTCTTGGTGTTAAATTTGATTGCTCATCAAAGCTTCAGAGGGACAAGCCAGGGAAGTGAGACCTGTCAGGTGCATTCCAAATGTTAGTTAACGTTACAGGGTACACAATAAAAGCATTGCTGGTCCTACTTCTTTTGAAAGCTGAGAAATACCCAGAAAAAAAAGCTGTTGCTGTGAAAATAGTGCTAGCCTCAGCCATTTGTTGGTGTTCCAACTCGAGGCACTTGTGTCAAATGTTGAATTCACTAAGGCAGTAACGAACACCCAGCTGGACACAGGCTTATTTTGGATCCATAATGAAAGAAGCAACTGAGACCGTGAAATAACAGAAAAACCTGGTCAGACAATTTCTGCTACACTGACTCGGGAGCTCTTCCCTGATAGTCAGACACCGAAATGAGACAGAAGTGCCTCTCCTGTCGGCCACTGCAGACAAAGAGGAGCTTGCAGTGAGGTCTGAGGCAGTGAAGTGTTCCTGGAACCAGCAGGCAGAGAAACCTCATCCTTTACCTGCACTGCTCCTGAAGGTCTTGATGCTCAGACATGCCTAGCAAGAAGACAGCAGCTGGACACTGCTTCCTCCTCTCTCCCAGGCTGAAGCCAATAACCAACGCTCCGGCGCCGCAGCCACCTGATGTGCACGAAGGAGCAACGTGCACTGTGTTGTCTCACTGCTCCAAACCATCACCTATCAACTCCTAGCCCTAAAGCAGCCTGGAAAGCAACAGCAAGAAGTGAGCTTATTGCAAACAGTAACAAAACCCCACACGAGTCAACCGTTTATGCTGGCTGCTCAGTGCGAGGCAGAAAGTGTAAAAGAGACATTTCAAAAATACTGAATTGTCTCACAGATGAATTTTTCTTCCCAAAACAGCTCTAGTAGAATACCAGCCTGTCCAATAAAACAGCAAGAGTAACACTTAAAGCGTTGAGATGAAACACTAAAACAGAGAATTCACATGAAATATTAGCCCTGAGCTTGGCTCTCAATGAGCAGATCATTTCAATACATGTAGGGACAGACCAACAGATTACACATCTGTAGACAGATATACACACAGCTCCTAGCAAAATGCTAACTCCAGAGCTGGAAATAATGCCTCCAAGAAGAAAATAAAAGCATATAAAAGCTCTATTCCCCCCCGCAAAGTGTACTCTTTAAAACGGGCAGTGCTTAAGTGTTTGCTACTTGAATAGCCGAGTTGTTTGCTGCCACCGCCCAGCACCTGAGCCAGCCTTTCCCACAGCACCACAGAACACATCACTGCCACACATGGTAAGGTTCCAGCACCTGAGCCAGCCTTTCCCACAGCACCACAGAACACATCACTGCCACACATGGTAAGGTTCCAGCACCTGAGCCAGCCTTTCACACAGCACCACAGAACACATCACTTCCACGCATGGTAAGGTTCCAGTGGAGAGACAAATGGAATGGGGAGCAGGCACAAATGCAGCACCTGAATCTAATCCCAGCACTTAAACTGATTTGCTTCCAACTGTCAACACCCTTAGACACATTAAGTAGTTTGCTGACTTTCCTAAAGCTCCCACCTGCCTCAGGTAGCTCTCTAAAGGGCAGGGTTGCATGCCAGCTGCTGACCAGAAGTTCCCATTTACTGAGGAACAGAAAGTGTGCCAGGTCTTTGCCAGCTAGCAGCTCTCTCCAGTTGGTATACTCAAATCGTGTAGAGATAAAATTCCTCTTTGCTGTACTATTCTTTGGCCAAGGACACTGTATCACCACAGGCTACTTAATAACATTCAATCAGCAACTCATAACTGCCTCCATTAAATTAATAAAAAGGTAGTTTAAAAGATACAGTCTAATCTCTTCCCTTTATTCTCCAAGCATCATGATGCTGCACTGTTAAGCACTGCTCAGCATTTTCCATCTGCCACCTGAAAAGAAAGTCCTGCTGTGACAGAAGCAGCAGCACCTTTACACACAGACCCTCCTTTGGGATCTCACTGCACAGGCCACAGCAGCCTGCTCACATTTTCAGCCCATTGCTGTGCCTCTATGCACAATTCCCATACTGTTACTGCTCCAGAAGCCAGATCCTCTCCTGAATTTGTCAATCCAGTCCTCCACAGCGCCTGCCCAATAAAGCTGGGTCAAGTAATGGCCATTTCTCAACCTGTGTTTTACCTCCCTCAGCAGCCCTGGCCAGGAAGACAGCTGAAACAACCCAGCTGGAGCAGGACAAGAGGCTGTGCCACTGATCTGTGAAAGTGCTTTGAAGAGTTTGTGGTCTCAAACTGTACTGTACTGTTTGTGGTCTCAAACTGTACCTCCTGACTGTACAACACCAGCGCTGCCAAGTTCACTCTTTGGTGCTGTTGAGCTCCCACTGCTATAAAATATTACCTCCAGCATGCTGCTGCAGCTCTGTGACTGGGAGATTTCTAATCCCTCCCAGATGACAGCCTCACAGCAGTAGTCCTCCCCTGCTCAGACTACAGCAGCTTGAAGCCACAGGCCTGCAGCAGCCTCCAGCCAGCAGCGAAAGCCGCTGGAGGTTTGTACAGAAATAGAAGAAACAAGCACACCAGGTACGTCCTATATTTCCTTCTCAGCTCCCTTTGAAAGTAAGGCCTTTATCTTGAAAGCATTCCAGTGCCTGGTTCCACACCTCAAAAAAAGAAAATGTCACTTGTGGGGGTAGAAGCTGGAGGCAGGGAGAGCTTCAAGAGCACAAGTGCTCCGTGCAGAGGTCACTGCTGCTCAGCAGCCGCTCCCACAGCCAACACCGATCGCTGAGGAAACCACACACAGGTACACTTCTGGTCTGCACCAAGTCAGAGCAGCCCCACAGGTCTGCCTGGGAACTGGAGCACCCTGCTCCCCTTCTGCAGTCTGGGTGAGACAAGACAGAAAACCCTCTGCCCTGGGTTTGGTACCCATGGGTCTTAAACAGCCTTTCCCAAGGAAGAAGGCAAGTAGAACATTGTCAGACTGCAACAGGAAGCCACCATATTCCTCCTTCCCTGCTAACCAAGGAAGATGCCAGGGATCAGCAGATCAGCAAAGCACAGCTTGCAGCATGACAACCCCAGTGCTCAACAGAAATTAAAAAAAGACCACAAATACAGTCAACATATGCATCCAGATAAGGACAGGAAGGTGAACATGCCAAATGTAATTACGCCTCTCCTTCAGGCAGACAAGCTAGTGGCATATACCACAGGCAGAAAACAATTTGCACCTGCCCTTCTACTTCCCTTCTGCACCTACAGCATCTAACAACACCTCACAGTCGTTCAAAGCCAAGCTCTTGACAACTGCACAGCAAAGAGCCCTGCAATGCCACTCTCAGAGGAGACTGAGTAACCCAAAGCATGTGAAGATTGTGACTGCAAAGCTCTAAACAGTGCTGAAGAAGCCTGCACTGTTTTCAGAGCTCAATGTTTAAAAACAAGTACTGGAAACTTCGACTTGTGAACAAATAAAGAGTGAGCTAAATAAAACAGAAAAAAACATGCATTATCTTTTCAGTTGAATGTTTAAACTGGACCCACATGTGAAAGCGAAACAACAAGCTTTATCAACATAGTTAAACAGGTAAAAAAAAAACAGGCTGTCAGCAGTGGATATTTCTGTTTTCCACTCAGCAGCACCAGTTTTGCCATTCAGAAAAGACAACTCTGCCTTTTTTCCACTCTAGTCCCACTACGATGGCCAACGTCCTCAAGTGGCTGAGGGAAGCAGCAGGTAAATGGCTATTGCACAGTGTTCTCTCTCAACCAGAACAAAATCCTAAATATGACTGTAGCAAAACAACATTAAAAGGGAAGCTTCCAACTTCCAAGGGTTTGCCTGGCGTGGTTTGCACACTAAATTCGCTGCATCACGCACCCAGCTACAGACTGTCAGGAAAACATCAAGAAACCTCAACTCCTAAAGCACACAGAGGGTTTTTCCTCCCTCAGCTGGGCCTATTTCGACAGCTCCCCTTCCTCCAAGCCTACAGCAAGCATCGGCAAAGGGTGCTTGGTACTCTATGTAGAGAGCTCCCCGAGAAAGCAGTTGCTGCCTAGGATAATCCTCCTTTTCTTTGGCAATGTCCTTCTTTTCCAAGAATCGGCTCTGCCCAGGGAATTCACCTAACACATGCACACACACCACAGGCTCTCTCACTGCCACAGTAGGTAACCATCTTACAAAAACTCCTGCCACGGAGAGGCCGGGGTCCATTTCCAACTGCTTCCCATTTCCAATTCCTTATGCTATAGGAAGAGCTTCAAACACAGCCCCAGTGTCACCTCACCACCAGACTGGTCTTGGCACTGCAGACAATGCACTCCCCATACAGCAAAGCCCAAAGATCACAGTTCCCCTGTGCAGTCCCTACTCTCCTGCATGGACACACATGCAGGTGAGCAGGACAAGCAGAGTCAGGGAGTCAACACCTCCCTTCCCAGAATCACCATTTAACCTTTTTTTTTTTTTCTAAGAATTAAATAAATGAACCAACAAACAAACTCCAGCCAGAGGGAGGACACTCACACCAATCCCTGTTCTGTTCAATCCTCTAACGCTGGCCTTGTCCCCCAGCAAACCTGAGAGCTTCCTTCCACCAGGCTGCTATTCCCAGTGCCACCAGTGGAGAACCAGCAGCACTCTCCCACACACTACCTCTGCCCCAAGAGCTGAGCTACCCCCTTCAGGATGCTGCTTCTCTCCCCAACACACACCTCTCCAGCTTCACCCTTAACCAAAACAAATACCTACTTATGCTGTCTGCCAAGATGTGCTTCCTTAAGCTCCCTCTCCAAACACCTCCACCCAACCCTAACACCTGCTCGCATGCCCTTCCTCTCCCACTCCAACATGCTCCCCGTTGCTCCCTCATCTGCTTGTCACTCTTTCTCCCGTGTCTGCTCCTACCCAGGAACTGGGCCCACACCCACACTGTCCTGCAGCACAGAGCACTTACTTCTGACTGCACCCATCTGCCTCCAGCACCCTCGCACACAAAACCAGTCCTCATTCATCCACTACCCTTCATCCTACCCCTGCTGCCCTAAGTGTGCCCCCTGTACATTCCCCCCTCCAGCGTGACCTTCTCTCCAGACCTGCTACAACACAAACCCAGTTACTCACATTTACGCCTCATCACCTTTCAGGCTCTGTGCCCAAGCCCACACCCACCCAGTACTCTACATCCACATCCCTTCTCCTACACAGCTGAGGTCCCAGCACTGACCCCCAGCTACCCCTGTGTGACCCCAGCGATCAACCTCTGTCCCCCTCAGAGATGCCTGTCTGCAGAACCAACAGCCTGTGCTCACCAGGTGCTGCTCGGTGGGGCACACCACACTCCCTTATACCCACGCAGCTCCCGAACGCCTGCAGCCCCCGCGGGACACCAGCCGTAGTACTGTATGCTCTCGGCCCATCACGCACACGCTCCGGTGACCCTCTGTCACCCCTCGCCGCCACACGCTCCAAGACCTCCCCTCCTGCACCCACCCAAATCCTTG
The DNA here is from genome assembly GCA_013399775.1 of Semnornis frantzii. NCBI lineage: Eukaryota > Metazoa > Chordata > Aves > Piciformes > Ramphastidae > Semnornis > Semnornis frantzii. Next base: position 54,499 of record VWYK01127885.1, on the reverse strand, counting down.
TTGTCCCCGCACCTGCCCCCTCCAGCCCTTCACCGCACGGTCCCCCGGCTCAGCCCCTCATGCCCATGTCCCTGCAGCCCTCGAACCTGGCCCCGCGCAGACTCAACCAGAGGCACCCACAGCCCTGTGTCCCCTCCACACAATCCCAGACAACCCTTACCGCTGCACCCTTATCACCTGGGTCTGCCTCCCGCACTCACGGCCCTCCCCAGGACGACCTCAGATGTAGAGGCTCCCACTCATTTTGCGACCCCAAAGCTGCTTCTCGCACAACCTCCCTATTCTCCCCCTTTTCGAGTGCCCCCTTGGGCAGTTTCGAGCAGGACTACCAAGACCCTGTTGTCCCCTAGCCACCACGCAGTCCGCCCCCTCAAAACCCACCCGTCCCCCATGCCCCCAGAGATACCCACGTACTTAAGACCTCCCTCAGGCGCCTCTCACACCCACGGCCATATTGTCCCTAAAC
>VWYK01127885.1:22726-53756 GCA_013399775.1 Semnornis frantzii | reverse complement strand
GGAACGCGCCGGGCGAACGCGCAACAGCAGCCAGGCGGCGCCGCCGGGCCGCGGCCGATGACGTCACTAGGAAGCCGGCCACTGGCAGCGGGGCTCTCCCTCCTGCCAGCCAGTCGGGCCGCGGGGGCGGGGCCGCACCGCACACTTCTGGCGGCTGGGGGCACCGGGTGGTCTCCAGCGGCTTTGGGGGTCCTGAGCCCCCTGCCTCGGCTCTTTCCTGGCAGGGGCCCCTCAGAGCCCGGGTCTGTCCCACCCCGGGCCCCGGTCACCCCGCAAAACTCGGCCCCTAGAGTAGAGCGTGAGGGCCGAGTTCAGTGTGGCTCCGAGGCGTGCAGGAGGCCTCCTGGCTGAAGGGTACGGGAAGGGTAGAAAATACGACGTGAAGGGGGGCGAATTCTCGTTCCGGCGTCATTTGCAGCAGGGGCTTCCGCCCGTGGCCCTGGGCTCTGCAAATTGCCAGCTCCTCACACCTGGGCTTGCAGTGGATCAGGGTGGTTTGGGTTGGAAGGGGCCATTTGAGCTCGTCCAGTCCAACCCCCAGCAGCCAGCAGGGACGTCTGCAACTACAGCAGGTTGCTCACAGCCCCAGACAACCTGGTCTGCCACCTCTCTGGGCAACCTGGGCCATAAGTCTTAACACTCGGTATAGAAAATGTCTGAAGTCCTACCTCTCTGATTTAGTTTCAAACCATCACGTCTTGATTTTGTTGCAAGAGGATCTGTTAAAAAGTCTGTCTGGAGCTTTCTGGTCAGCCTCTTTCAAGTACTGAAAGGCCACCAGGAGGTCTCCTGAAGCCTTCTCCAGGCTGAACAACCCCATAACCTGGCCTCACAGCAGAGGCCCTTCTCCAGACAGGTCCATGTCTGTCCTGTCCTCTGTGGAGAAAGTCAGGTGCGGAGCTCCATGGGATCTCTCACAGCTCTGAGTGATTGCCCTGGCAGACTGACAGGACACCAAGGTTGGGTTGCTGTAGAGATTTGGGCAGTGGGATGGGATGCTCAGTTATGCAGCTGGGAGTGGGAGCGGTTCAGGCTGGAGCCCTGCTCAGGTTGTGCTCTGGGGTTTCCCAAGTGACAGTGTGGGTACTGCCAAGATCCACCATCAGCAGGTGTGGCTTAAGCAAAATAAGCGTTCTGCTGTTCAGGCAGGATCTACAGTGGCACACCAAAACACCAAGCTCAGCAGCATGGAACATTTGTCATTATTTAGGTTTCTTGCTTGAAATTGGGAAGATGCATTTGTCTTCTTATTTGATTGCTTGAGCAAGAAAACAGGGATCAGCAAAGGTCTTTCTGCCCTGGAAAACAAGTTAAGCTAATGCTCTCCCAGGATTTCTAGGCCATAATTCATAGGAGCCAAGGACTGAGGAATGAAGAAGTGAAGCAGTTCAGTCTCTGGTCCTCTGCTGAGCTCACAGGCACAGCAGCCAGCTCCTCTGTGTGCAGGCCAGCAGGGATGCCATTTGCAACAGGAAGGGTGGAGCAGAAGCACAGATGGTAACTGACATTTTCAGTGGGGTGAAGAAGGAGTGGAAGGGTGATGATGTTGGAATTCTTGGATGAATGTTGCCTTCGGTCTGTTCCCATTGATTCTGTCTGGAGTTACTCAGGTAGTCAATGTAATGCCTTGTTTCAAATCTGGAAAGGTGGGGTCAGCTGGGAAATTTATTTCTTTCTTAAATGAAAGGCAAAGAAAGAGCCTGTTCCCATTTTTCCCCATAAAAAAGGGTGACTGGGGTTTAGGCACAGTAAAGCAAAGAGGGACAAAAGGCTGGGTGGAAATAGTCAGCTCAGTGTATTTAAACAGTTCATTTGTACTTAGAAATCAAGATATTAGTTACCTGTCTGAGCTGAAGGAGGCTCTTCAGCAGGTGCATGGGTAATTTCTGAGTGACTTACAGGGGTAATGAAAGGTGTTGAGCAGATGGGGAGGAAAACAGTCTGAAGACCAGTTTGTGTCTTCTTGTCAGTCAAGCATCTGTCTAACAAAGCCATTGTTCATTTGTTTTGCCTTTTCTGCTCAAGGCTCCAGGAAGCAGAGTGGAACCATGGGTTGGGTTTCAAAGTGCTGGGCTGACACCCAGAGGAGACACAGAGCCGAAAAGGTGTGAAAGGTCAGGAAAGAGCTATGAATGCCTTCTGGAGGTGGGGGTTATTTCTACATACAGAGGTGTTCCTGGGACACAACCCACTGCCAGCATGCCCTGAACCTGCAGGTTGAGATACCATCCACTGGCATTATGCAAGGGGTTGCCAGCAGAGGCAGTGTGGATGGGAGGCTCACCCAGCACAGGTAAAGCCAGCGCATGACGCTGCGCTGGGATTGTCCTCTGTGTGTCACACAGGTGCTGCCAGCACAACCTGCTCCCACCAGCTGAAGCCAGAGGGCTCCTGCCAGTGGAAACTTCTCTGGCACAGCTGCTGTACCACATGGGCCAGTTAGGTATTACAGGCTGAGGCCTGGGGTTGGCATCTGCTGTTAGATACCACCTCCGTCCTCTACCGCGTCTCTTTCCACATCTGTTTGTGTTCACTTGCGTTGTCAGAGATAACAATACTTACATTTTCACAACAGCTGCTCCCCTCTTCCTTGCCAAACACGGCTACTTGTTGCATAAGAGATTGAAAGCAAAAACACTGGTTAATGTGGGGAGAAGAAACTTGGAGGAATTGTTCCCATGCTGAACTTGGGTTGAACTTCTCTGCATCGGTTCTAGCAGAACTGCTTGTGTGCTCAACAACTGGCACGGGGTTTTTTCCAGCAATGTGGAAAAACACAAAATGCCATTTCTCCTTACACATTTCCCTACCATTTCTTCTGTAGTACTTCCTTCAAATCAATAAATGGAAAGGTTTTCTACAAAATGACTGAAATAATCTGATCTGTGCAGTGGCTGGTGGTTGGTTTTAATCAAGAAAACATAAACTCTCTTAAATAAAGAGTTAAAAAGATGATCCCACAAGTGAGAGTAGGGAGAGAGTTCTGACATCACAACAATCCAGTAGTCCAGTTACTGGAGAATTCAGCAGCTGCCAGTGGCCAGTCTGAAATTCTTTGGAGACAGCTAACATCCGTTGGAGTTGCACAACAGAAGAAATCCTTCCCTGACCTCCTTAGTCATCGCACTGTGCACTGTTGCTGTCTGTGTGAAGCATTAACTGCAGGAGATCATTGTTGTTAAGTTTAATCTGTTCAATTTCAACATGCAAAGAACATCCAGAAATGCTTCTTTATTTTATTAGCAGTCTTTCTGACAGAAGAATATGGTTGGGAAGGGCAGGAGTTAGGCTAGCCCAGAGTAGTAGCTAGGCTATTTGTATTTCAGAAAAGAGAAATATCTCATAATAGTAGAATGATTAAAACCCCTCTCCTGGCAGCAGCCACAGCAGGACAATGGTGGTTTTGCAAACCACACCAAGTGGGGGGATTGCACTGAAGGATGGAAGAGTCCTGGGTATCACAGCTAAAACAATAATGTCATCAGAGCAGCACTTGGGTGACTCACACAACTTCATGCAGCATGTGAAATCAAGAATTACTAAGAAAGTGCTTCTCTAGACATGGATTTTAGACAGGACTCTACAGTGAGCAAGTAGAAGCAGCAGTGAATTATGTCTGGAGTGAGGAGCTACCCTTGCCTCTGTTTGCTCTTGCTGCCAAGCTTTTATGGGCCTGTATGTTGCTGTTACATGTGCAATTAGATGCCTGTTTACTCAGCACATATTTGCTCAGTATATAAGGCAAGTTACTACCCTCTTCATATGCTCAATGACAGGATGGCTGGAGATGGTAATTAATGAATTGGCCTCTGGGGTGAAATTAGGTCCTTGTTAAGGAGACTCCCATTGATATTAATAAGGCCAGAACACCATTGCTGATGGCTGAGTCACAGCTGAGCTGGGCATCACAGATGTATAAACACTGGAGCTGCCCTGGCAAGGTGGCTGCTTGGTCTATTTATCTGCACAGCTCCAAATGGATCAACTTGTGGGGATATCTGGGGCCAAGAACATCCCACAGAGCCGTAGCTGTAATGCTGCAGTGTACATACTTTTTCCTTCCCAGTGACATGAGCTGTATTCCAGAACCTGAAATTCCAGAAATAACTCCCTTCCCAAGGGCCTGGGACCAGCTATTTTGAGTTAGCTCAGAACCCAGTGTCATTAGTTTATGTGTTCCTCACCTCTCTCCAGCCACTGCATCCTCTGCCCATCTTCCTTTTCAGCAGGGCCTGTTGTGGCAGGACAAGGGGTAATAGTTTTAAGCCAGGAGAGGAAAATTTACACTCAAGAGAAGGAGGAAATGTTTCACACCGAGGGAGGTGAGACACTGGCCCAGGCTGCCCAGAGAGGTGGGAGATGTCCCATCCCTGAAAGCATTCCAGGTCAGGTTGTTTGGGGGCTCTAAGCAACCTTCTCTAGTTGCAGGTGTCCCTGCCAGCTGCGGAGGGGTTGGCTTCAAACCAAGCTGCTCAATGATTCCCAGATCTTTATCATCTCCCAGCCCTATGCCTTCTGTTGAAGGTCCTTCCAGCTGTCCTGCTTGTATTCAGATGACACAGGGCAGTCTGGCTCCAGGAATGTGTCCTTCCCTATCCCATGCACCTTGCTCTACAAACAGCAGGAGAAACAAAAAGCATGTCCTGCTAGCCAGCACTGAGACCAGCTCTTGCACCCAGAAACCCCTCACCCTTCCAAAGGAAACAGCAAGAAAGAAGTCCCTGGCAGTGCTAGAAGCAGCTCACATGTAGCACTAAAGCCTTCCTCCCCACATTCCACTTCAGACTCAGCGACTGAGCTGACTCCACAAAAGCTCTTTTCCCCCAGAGTCTCTCTGCCCCCAGTGCTTCTCTGCAGCACCAGTGCAGTCTGGAGTCTCAGAAGGATCAGGCCCAGACCAAAACACATCCCCTGAGCTGTGTGCTGACTGCCTGGGGAGGTGCATGGGCCAAGCCTGCCATGACACCTGCCATGTCTTCATTCAAAGCACTCTCTGGGGCATTTGAAGGGCTTGCTTTAGTTATTTTTTTTGCCTCTCCATAATTCAGATTTGCTGCAGACAGCTCACCCTTGTTTTCTTTTGCTTTCTGTGATCACATCCCAGACCTCACACTGGCACAATTTCTCCTTCTCCTGTGCAAATCAGGAGCTTTCCATCCAAATTCCTCATCTGATACAAGTGTCAGAGTAAGCAGAAACCCTCTATTTTCCACCCACTCACCTGGAAATCCTGCCATGAGCATGTTTGACAACACACATCCAATTATTAAGTGCATTTAGGCAGAAACTCAGAGTTTGCTAGAGGTCTGGTCTGACCTCTCTTTTTTTCTTCATTTAGACTTGGATGTAATGGCTAAAGGTCCTCCAAAAATACACTTAATAGGGAATGAAATATAGTAACTAAAAGTGCTGCTGGGAACAAAGGTCTGATGGATTTGCAGGCAAGATAATGATGAAGATCTGAAACACACTGCCCAGGGGCTGTAGATCTTTTATTGTTAGGGTAGGGGGGAAACAGGAGTCAAACTTCATTAAACTGCAGGGATTAGGAGAAAATGAAGACTGGCCCCTTCCAAAGCTGTTGTTGGAATGGGAGCTAGCAAGATGGTAGCAACCCCCCACGGCCCTGGGTTGTCTCAGGTGTCTGTGCAGAGCCCTGTAAGAGCTCTGGAGCTTTGGCTTTGTGTCCAGTTCAGCAGCAGCAGTGCCTCATACTCTGCAGTTCAGCAGCAGCAGCACAAAGGCTGCTGGATCCATCCAGCTTCAGCAAAGACCATCTCAGTGCCCGAGCTGCATGTGCTCTATCTGCTCTGCTTCTGCTTTGCTTGTAGATTTTCTGTTTCCAGGTCATACCTTGAAAGAATTTTATGGTAAGACCCACAGATCTGCATCTGAAGATGTGCAGGCTCTGCAGACCAGCCTCTGACTGCCCTGCATTGGGTAACTGTGCAAGCAGACGATCTGTTTGGGAAAGCATTGATTTGGACAGACTGGGGACCCAAGGCAGAGCCACACCTGGAGAGCATGGCTCCCACCCAGAGCTGCAGGCTCTGGAAAGCCACTGCTTTGCAGGCCTGGGGCATTCTGAGATAAGTTCCAGCTTCCTAGTGAACATCAGAGCAGTGTGTGAAGAGTAAGGAGGAAAAAGAAAAAGTGGAAGGAAACTGACTTGTACTTCTTTGGAACAGCCAAACCACTTCAGCCTGCCATCTCTGACAGATTGGTTTTGCAAACTACCACAGAATGGTAAATTTCCTGCAGGGAGAGAAAAGAACGAAAACAAGAAAGAAAAAAAAAAAAAAAAGCCATCTGCACTTTAAGCGTCAGACACTTGTTACAAGAAAGGTTTTGTCTGCCAGCAGCTCTTCGGGGCAGCCTGACCATCCAGCTCCAGCCTGCTCTTTGGAAGGAGAGTGCCGAATACATCAGCCCTTTTTTGCAAGAACAGAGCAAAGTCCCAAGTGTAGCAAGTAATTGAAAGATCATCGACCAACAATAGCGAGTTAGAGGCAGTCTGGGGAGAGCCTAGACGCTATAAAAACAGCTCTGTTTTCCCTCCTTCCTTCCCAAAAGGAGCCCGGGGACGAGGGTAGCGAAGGGCATTCAGAGCCACTGCCAGAGCCCCGGAGACTGTGACCCTCTGCACATTCATCTGGGGGAAGGGGCTGAAAAGAGGAGCTGCTGCTATTGTGTGGGGGATTCTTGGGTGGGATGAAGGGAGGCAGGGCAGTTTTGTGTGCTCAAAACAAAGGCCCCAACGAGACGGCAGAGCCAGGCTGTGCGTTGTTAGGGGCTGTGCCAGACACTGCGCTTCACACAGAGAAGCATCTCTGCTATGTATGACCTCGGCGACTCTCCCCTGATGTCAGGGCTGGGAGAGCAGCTGGTACTCGTGGTGGCTTGGTAGAGCAAGAGCCTTGGCAGCCCTGCGATGGGTGCCAGACTCGTACCCTGCTAGCCACAGCATGCCAAGGGTGCGTCGGCAGACAGGCAGGCAGATGGTGCTGGGTATGTTTGAGGAGGTCTCACCTCCTGTAGAGAGATCAGATTGGTGAGGAAAAGGATCAAGGCAACGAGATGCTGTAGCATTTGTGCCTCCCCACCCTCTCCTCTTCCCCAGCCCCTTTGTAAGCTCACTGCTTCGGTGATACTTCCTCCCCTTTGCCCTTTCTGGAGAGAGCCAAACAGTGCTGCCCAACCCTCACCGGTGCTGCAACAAGGAAACAGTTGGTGCCCTGCAGCCTGACTCTGGCTGACTCAGGATGGAAGTCCCTTCCCCAGTCATCTGCCGTCCCTGTAGCAGCTTTCACCTACCAGGCACCAGACAGCCCATCAGAGGGGCTGCAGGGAGGCCAGGCCGGGTGGGTTCTGGCTGCTGTGTGTGACTCCAGCCTCTGCTGGCTGCGCTCCTGCCAGCGGGCAGCAGTGAACTGAGGGGTTGGTGCATAAACCTACCCCTAGACATCAGTTAGGGTTAGCTCTGTCTCTTAGCTCTGCTAGCAGTGCTCCCTTTCCTCCTCTGCCTCACACACTGAGTTGGTTCCACTGTGGGAAAGACAACTGTGTGTAATTCACCATCTAAGAGAAGATGTTCATTTCCATTTCCTCTGCCGATTGAGGCCAGAACCACCTTCCCTGGCTATGAACAGGAAGGCAGCAGCAGGAGCCACCAGCCTTGTGCTTCAGGGCTGGTTTGGTGACCCTCTGTCTGACCTGTTGTGGCTGTACACAAAAACACCCTGCTAAAGCCAGTCAGTGCAAAGTCCTTTCCACAGCTGACTCTTTGGTATTCCTGACAAAAGCACTCCCGGGGCTCCCCAGCTCCAGCTCGCTGTGCTCGGCCCAGAGACCTTCCTGTGCTGTGCTGGTCCACAGCTCTCTGCTGGCTCCCATGCAGAACTGGTAGCAGTGATGAGGAATTCGTGCAGGAGTGTGAGTGGCCTCTGGGATCCTCCCAGCACTCACTGCAGCACTGTTATCTTTGGTCACAGGCACCCCTGGCAACTCCTAACACCCCCCTGGTACTCCTAACACCCACAGATACTTTGTTATTTTACTGATTAAGTCTTCTGAATACCTTATTGTGCACAAGCCAAATCTCCACATATCACGGGAGGAAAGAGACCATTAAAAGAAGAGAGTCTCTGAGAGCATGAAGTCCCTCATCCTGGCTTGGCTTTTATGAGAAGGCAAATGCATGAATCTAGCATTTGGGCTCTTCTCCACTTTCCTTCTCAAAGCCTTAGTGTCTTTATTTAATACCACCCTTAGTGGTGGTGTCCCTGGAGGTTCTTGCGCCTGCCTTACTCTCAGCCAGATTTACACAGGAGGCTGTTACAGCAGAAGTGCACTGGGTCTGCACATTCATGGCAGAGCACTGGAGCTGTCAGGGGCTAGGTTGAGATTGCCTCTTGAGCTGCCTTGCAAACTGCACAGCACACCAGCACCAGCGAGGCTTTGGTCTGCAGAGCATTGCCTGCTCGGCTTCGGAAGAGCCTGCCCGGAGATAGCTCCTGTCTCACACCAGCACTACAGGAGAGCTCTTCCCTTCTCAGAGTCTAAGCAACAAGAGAACTGGGACTGTGCATGCAGTGCTGAGCATGACAAGGGCTGGGCTGCTGGCTTCCCTGGGTGAAATTATGCGGGTTTAAATCAATTTAATAATTGACTGGGGACTGTGTTTGCAGAGCAGATGTAAGCCCTGTTGTTTCGCCACCTCAGGCTAATTTGGTTTCAGCAAGCATGGGTCCCCTGGGATCCAGAGCCTAACATTTACACAAAGTTCATTAAATTCCATTTTATCCAAATTTTCACATGTGGCCTTGTAATGAGGAGGGTGAGTGGGCCAGTAGACACCCTAGCAGTGGCTGGCGTTAAGCCTGTGCCTGCAGCTCAGCAGCAAACTGCCCCACAGCCTGCCCTGCCCTGTTGAAACAGCTGGAAAGGAACTTGATCTCCAGATTACACCAACACTTTCTGCTTCCTTCTGTCACAGCAGGCCAGGCCAGTAAGGACTTACTGATTTTAAGTTGAAACCAGTTCCCCAAGGGCCTCTGGCACCCCGGTGCTAGATAGGTGTGGGAAGTGTCATTGGGATAATAAAGGCCAGGATAATGACCACACTGGAGCAGGGGCTTTGCTCCAGTGCATGAACAACACTAGAGAGCAGACTCTTTGCAGTGGGGCAGGACAAGAGGCAGTGGGCACCAACTAGAACACATAAGGAAGTTCCACCTAAATCTAAGAAAAAAACCTTTTTCTTGTGAGGGTGCTGGAGCCCTGCAGCAGGCCGCCCAAAGAGATTGTGGAGTCTCCTCTGGAGAGATTCCAACCCCACCTGGGCATTGTGATCCTGGGCAGGCTGCTGTGGGTGCCCTGCTTTAGCAGAGGGTTGGACCGGATGATACCCAGAGGTCCTTCCAGATCCTACCATTCTGTGACTCTGTGAAAGGCCTGAAAAAGGAGGATGCAGGATTAGATGCAGAGCACACACAGAATACAGGGATGGATTGTCTTGTGCACAGAGAAAATGGAAAGGTGGAATCACAGATGAAATTGCAGTGGAAGACACCACCTTGCTCAACCCTCCCCCCTGCCTCCAGGCAGCTCAGACCACCTCAGCACCATATTTAGGGGCTGAAAATTAAATGGCTCTGACCACTAATGCAAGATTGATAGTTTTATGCTACTTAACTCAGTACAGCCACAGATACCTACATATTATAAGGCTTAACAAAGGATTAAACCGATTTTAGAAGTGAAAAAACACTTGGAAGGAGGAATGCTTGCTCCTCACTTGCTTGAATATCTGGAATTCCACCAACGGCAACATCAGGCATGGGTTTGGGGAGGCTTGGGGAGGAGGAATACCCTGCTGGGACCAGGCTTGCAGTGGCTTTCACTCAGTGGGGTGAAGCTCTGTAAAACCTGGGGTGCAAGGGCAGAGGGGCTGCAAGAGGGGAAGGGGTAGGTGGAAAGGAAACAGATGGAAGCACAGGGCTCTGCTTTGTGTGGGATTTATGGGATACAGTTCATGGAGTCAGAGGCAAGGAGGGACCATTAGCTCATTGAGACTGACTTCCTGCATCCTCATCTAGTGGCCCCATCCTGTTGCCCCTGCCTGAGGTGCAGATTGTACTCCCACTCCATCTGCAGCCCCAAAGGGTCTCACATCTCTGTGCTCCCAGAGTGCTGTGGCACAGTCTGGGATGAGTGCCACTGCCGCTGGAGCCCTGCGCAGCTGTTCAAGGAAGCGTAACGCTTGGCTCGAGAAGAACATTGCTATGTAATCCCCGTGGGCTTCTTCGGAGGAAACAGTGCCTCATTATAGCCCAGAAAGGTCTGGGGGGCTGGGTTTGGGTTGCTTTATTTATTTATTTTCAGTTTGAATTAATATTACGATGTAAACCGTGCTCGATTTATGAGAGCAGCACAAAAAAAGGCTTCTCGCTTTTCTTTCCACCCCTTTGAGCTCTCTTCAGCACCGTTACTGCTGGGTGTCCACTGTGAGCAGAGGCAGCAGAGAAGGAAAGGTGGGGCAGGGCAGTAGGGAAAAAGCAACCCTCACTCAGCACACGGCCTCTTGTGCACAGGGGTGCTGCAGGGACACTGCCAGTGAGGGCGGCAGGCTAGGAGGTGGTTTCTGGGCACCACCTTCTTGATGTTCAAGTGCAGGATCGAGACTATTGGGAGGTGAAGCGACGCCTGACAAAACCAGGAATGAGGGCTGGGAAAGAGAGCAACTGCCTGGTGCAGAACTGTTTGCTGAAAGGATCTACTTGCTGCACACAGATGCAGCTGTGGCTGTGTTTGAGAACGCAGCTGGAAAGCAGAGTGGGCAGCAGGACGCTCCCAGGAGATGCCTTTGTAGCAGTGTCGCGTGTTTGAGAAACAGTGCTGGACAGGGGCATTATCTGGGGATCTGCCAGGCAGCTTATGTTTGGTACTGCAGATAAATATGCTCTTTAAACACACAGGCTAAGACCCGTCTGGAAGGAGCAGCTTTGAGGCAGCGATCGGCATGGCCAGCACGTCTGCTAGCAGACACCAGCCTCGGGGCTGCTGTGCTTCAGCCCTCGACACTCAGGGAGAGCCAAGAAAATGCATTCCTTGCCTGAACTGTCTTCCAGCCAGGAGAGGAGGTGGTGGCCTTTGCAAAGCCCTGCTCCAGCCAACGAGCGTCGCCTCGGCTCCAGGGCGTTGGATGTTGCCTCAGCAGCTTTGCCTGTCCCAAAGGGTGCCCTGAGCCGATGGCTCCATCTGAGCTGCTCCCAGAGGTGTTCTCTGTAGTCAGGGGAGATCTGTAGATGTTTCAGCACAGGATTTTCTTGTGTCAGTGCCCTTCTCTGGACCCGCTCAATGTCCTTGAAGTGAGGAGACCAAAACCAAACCCAGTATTTGAGGTGCAGCCTCATGATCAGAAATGAATGGTTTTGCTTTGGGGCAGATGATTCTCCTGCAGACAGATGTGGAGCTAAAGAGTGAGGGGCACAAGGTGGAAGTAACTGAGGTGGTGACATGGGGAGTTACGAGTGGGAATGCAGGGTTAAGGTCAGGTTTTCCTGTGGAGGAATTTTAATGCCATGCACCAAGACCCGTGCTGTAATTAAGTACTGAAAACCAACAGCCTCTCGTTAAATGGCTGCACTGCAGCCCCAGCAACCAACACCTTGCAGCCCTGGTACTGGTGTGGAAGCAGGGTATTCACTGGGGGATTAATGAGCAGCTAGAGCACCAGAGCTCCTCTCCAGAAGGCTGTCTCCAGGAAATGCCTGCCAGCTCAGCTGGTGTTACTTAAACAAACAGCAAATGGCAGCATGGAGGAGCAAATTTTTCTCAGTCTCATAAAACTCTCAGAATGCAGGTGAAGGGGAAGAGTGCCACAGAAAGAGTCAGCTGCAGACTTCTTTTGCTCATCTTTTGTCATAGCTTTAGCACTCCAAACTCCTTCATTTGTGCACAATGTGTACCAGGTCGTGATCAGTGACTTCATTTTCAGGAGCCCTCTGCCCTGGAGACTGGAAAGGAGGTTGCAGTGAGGTGAGGTTGGTCTCTTCTCCCTAGTATCAGGTGACAGAATGAGAAGAAATGGCCCAGGGGAGGGTTAGATTGGAGATGAGGAAAAATTTCTTTGCTGCAAGAGTGGTCAGGGGTTGGCACAGGCTGCCCAGGGAGGTGGTGGAGTCCAAAAACCTGTGGCACTTGGGGCCATGGTTTGGTGGCTCTGGGGGTGTTGGGTTGCTGTCTGGGCAAAGTGATCTCAGAGGGCTTTTCCAAGCCAAGCAATTATCACAGAATCATAGAGTGGTCCAGGTTGGAAGAGACCTGCAAAGGTCATCTAGTCCAGCCCACTCTGCAGCAAGCAGAGTCCTCAACTAGATCAGGCTGCCCAGAGCCCTGTCGAGCCTCACCTTGGATATCTCCAGGGATGGGGCCTCAAGCACCTCTCTGGTTCTAGGATTCCATTTCTGTGAGGGACAGTGATACGTGGTCCTATTTCTATACTCTTTCTTTCTCCTGATCTGAAAATGCCTTCTGCTTCTGCACAAGCCCACAGGAAAGCCTTCATTTTGCACACAGGAGAGTGTCCCTTAGTGCCTTGCACTTAACCTGCCCCAGCTGACTCCAGCCACAGACTAGTTCAAGCCATTTCTCTTTGCGTGGGCTGGAGGAGGAGATTTTCATGAAGCCTTTAAATCAGGTGCATGGGTAGCTGGGAACAGAGCCTTTGGCAGCAGGCAATGCCCTGCAGAAGACTTCGGCTCCCACCACCTTTGCAGCCTCAAGGCATCTGGCAGAGTCCTTGTCTCATTTAAGGCACAGTTCAGCTGCTTCTGAATGGGAGGTGCTGTGGGGAGAGCAGGTGGAAATCTGTCATATGGGATTTAGTCCTGGCATTGCTGGAGGGAAGAGGAAAAGGAAGAGAATGAAAAGGGAAAGCTCACTGAAATCATAGAATCACTGCTTTGGGTTGGGAGGGACCTTTAAAGGTCTTCTAGTCCGACCCCTGCAGCCAGCAGCGACATCTGCAACTAGAGCAGGTTGCTCAGAGCCCCAAACAACCTGACCTGGAATCGTAGTTTGCTTCCCAGAGCACACCACCTTAGGACCTCACTTCTCTGCCCCACTCCCATATGATCCTCTCAGCTCTGGCCTCAGCTGTAGCTGCACACAGACATCTACCGTGCAGCCACGGCCAGGGCGACAAGCCACAAACCTCCGGGCTTCCACCCTGCCTTGGAGGCTTTGTCCCTGGTGCAGTGGGGTTGGTGCAGTGTCTCCTGCTCCTGCTCAGGCTGAGCAGGGCTGACGGGCGGGCTGCTGGGAGGCAGGAGCAGGATCTGTCTGCCCAGGAGAGAGGAGCTGGCCTGAGCGCTGCAGAGCTAATCAGCCCTGACAATGCCCCTCCTGCAGTCCTGGAAGAATTGACTCTAACGATGAGAGACATTCTCTTCTGAGCCTCATCAAAGGCTAGGAGGCCCTTGGCGGAGATTTCGGCTCTCCTTCAGAGCATCCCACCCAGCCAGAGGGCAGGCCTGGCTCAGAGCTTTCTCTTAACCCTCTCCTACCCAGAGCTGAGAATTTCCAAAGTCTAACTGCAGGACTAATACAAGATCTGTGCATCTCTTGGATACTTGGGCATAGAAAGGTTCGGCAAAGGGATCTGGCCAGGCTGGATCAGTGGACTCGACTCAACTGAATGAGGTTTAACAAAGTCCAGTCCTGGCTCCTGCACTTGGGTCACAGCAAACCCATGAACACTCCAGGTGTGGGACATAGTGGAAGGTTTCCTGGCAGAGAAAGACCTGGAGGTGCTGGTTGACAGCTGCTTGAACATAAGCTGGGACTGTGCCCAGGTGGCCAAGAAGGCCAACAGCATCCTGGCCTGGATCAGCAATACTGTGGCCAGCAGGAGCAGGTCAGGGATTGTCCTCCTGTACTGGGCACTGGTGAGGCCACAGCTTGAGGACTGGGTTCAGCTTTGGGTCCCTCACTTCACTAAGGATGTTCAGGGCTGGAGCAGGTCCAAAGAAGGCCAAAGAAGTTGTTGAAGGATCTGGAAAACAGGGCTGAGGAGGAGCAGCTGAGGGAGCTGGGGTTGCTTAGCCTGGAGAAAAGGAGGCTGGGGGCAGACCTCATTGCTCTCTACAGCTCCCTGAGAGCAGGTTGAAGCCAGGTGGGGTTGGGCTCTTCTCCCTGCTATCAGATGATAGAAGGAGAGGAACTGGCCTGAAATTGTGCCAGGGAAGGGTTAGGTTGGAGATGAGGAAAAATTTCTTTGCTGCCGGAGTGGTCAGTGGATCTGTGGTACCCTGGCAGCACAGGCTGCCCAGGGAGGTGGTGGAGTCCCCATCCCTGGGGGTGTTCAGGAAACCTGTGCCCGTGGCACTTGGGCCCGTGGTTTAGTGGCCGTGGGGGGGTTGGACTGACAGTTGGAGTTGATGACCCTGGAGGGCTTTTCCATGTGAAAGAATTCTATGACTCGATGGTTCTGAGATTCTCTCTATGCCTACCTTTGGGCTGACTGTGCCAGCAGGACCCTGCCTTGCAGACAGTCTCTGTGTCCCCTCGTTACTCTCTGTGGGTCCCTGAGGCAGCATTTTTTCCTCTTGCTTCCTGTTTCTGAGCATCATCTCCTAATGGCCCAGTCTCAGGCCTGGGGGCTCTGAAATGGGATGAGCTATTTGTCCTGCCTCCAGCTGAGCTGCACGGACTTCCAGAGCTGTATCTGGAGAGCCCAGATTTAGGACATGGCTGCAAACAATGATGCAGGAGTCAGGGGGTTGGTAAAGCCCCCTCCTGCTAGCAAGGTGGCCAGAGGGAACTGTCAGTGTGCAAGGAAATGGTTGTCATTTATCCCGGGGGAGGACACTTACCCTGGAAGATGTTTCTCTCTGTGAGGACAGCTTGATCTCTCTCACTAGTTATTAGTGATATTAAGAATATCCCCTGGTTTTGCAGCAGCATCTGAGGCTACAAGCCCAGATTACAGAAGAGGGGAGTCCATCCCGTGGGGCTGTTCGAAGGGGGCTGATGCAGCCAGCTGAATGTTCTGGGTCCCTGTGCTCAGCCACAGCCTGCCAGGCTGGCTCGGAGGTGGCTCAAAGCTTGGGACCAGCAGTCACACGGTCCTGCCGATGATCCATCAGGGCATGTCACCGAGGAACCCTGAGGCGAGGGTTTGTGTCTCAGTAAGCACTGAGAGCAGAGAGGAGAGCCCTGGCAGGTCTGCTGGAAGCCTTTTTCCTCCGCAGTCTTCAGGTAGAGCAATTAACAAAGTAATGGAGTGAAGTGATGCATTTAGCAGGGTCTCAAGACAAATCTTTCCAATTCCTCTGCAAGTTCTCGGTGCCAGGCTGACCTGAGGTAGAGAGTTATGGATCCGTGGAGTATCTGAGCTCCCAGCATGGGCTGCTGTGCCTCAGAGCTCTTCTCCATGCTCAAACCCAGCCACCCCCAGCTCTGGCTCAGGAGGGAATATTCCCAACATACAGGAGTTTATGTTGCTTCGGGATGAGCCCCTGAAGGACTCTCCAGAGGAAGAAGTCTCTCTCTGAGCAGTTCATCTCACACCTGACCTTTCTAACATGCTCTGCACTTTATGTGGAGGGAGGGGCTGGGGCTCTGCCACCAGCTGCTCTGGCTGTTAGCAGCTTTGCTGAAGCAGCCTGGCCAGTGCCAGCAGGCCTCTGAGCTGCTCACTCACTGCTAACGGTTACCTGGTGGCAACGATGCTCCGTCACTGCCCAGCCACTGAGGGTTCTGGCCCCTTCCCAGCCCTGGGGCTTTCCTGCAGGGCCATAGCAGGATTGCTCAAGACCTAACTCTGCGACCCAAGCCCATCAGTCCTGCTCTGGATTGGTACCAGGACAATCCATCCTGCCACCACAGTAGCTCTTCATCCTGGGACAGTGTTGCTGATGTCACCACCTGACTTTTCACCCCTGGGTGGTCTGGCTGGGTTTGTGTTGAGTGTTCAGCCATTAGCCTAATGAAGAGGTGATGCTGCTCTTCGGGGAGCCAGAGGGGCAAACACCAGCCAGGCTGAGATGCCTGGGCCAGGCAGCAACATGTGCTGATGGATTTCACATCCCCCACCTCTCTGCAGTGTTCCACCCCTCCTGGGCTGTAGCAGTTCAACCAAAGAAAGCAAAGCCTGTACCTGTCTCACCGCCACCATGCGAGGCTGTGTGCTGGCAGAGAGTAAGTGCTGCAGAGCAGCAGGTAGCTGCACATCTTCTGCTCCAAGCAGTGCCTTTTCTCAGCCTGAGCAGCCTTCCCTCCAACACTTCCCTCAGAGCCCAGGGGTAAAACTCTGAAGGAAATCCATACCTGCTGCAGAGCTGGGATTTCACAGAATCACAGCATGGAGGGGCTTGGGAAGGACCTCTGGAGCTCATCCAGCCCAACCAGCCACCCACAGCAGCTTGCCCAGGATCACAGTGCCCAGGTAGGGTTGGAATCTCTCCAGAGAAGGAGACTCCACAACCTCTCTGGGCAGCCTGCTCCAGGGCTCTGGCACACTCATAGGGAAGTTCTTTATCATGTTTAGGTGGAACCTCCTGAGTTCCAGTTTGTGCCCATCACCCCTTGTCCTGTCACTGGGCACCACTAAAAAGGGTCTGGCCCCAGCCTCTTGCTCCCTGCCCTTTAGGTCTTGCTGCTTTTCTTCAGGCTTTCAGCCACAGGGCTCTCAGCCTTTGCTCCTCACAGAGCTGCTCCAGGCCCCTTGTGATGGTTTGGGAGTTCCCTGCCTCCCCACACTTTGTAAAATCCCCCAGACCAGACTCAGCCAGCTGGAAGTTAAGGCCTGAAGCTCTATTTACAGCTCAGCACAATGTACAAGCAGAGATATACACAACAGACAGGAATAGTTACAGACATAGACAAGGTAAAGGCAATACAGAAACACAAGTCCCCTCCCAGAAATCAGAGACCCCAGGAGGGGCTCTCAACCACCCTTCCACCTTCTGCCCACCCCTACACCTTACCCCAAGGTTTGCCTTACACACAAGGTGAGTTTGGAGGCTGGGCCAGGGGGGTTAGAAGCAGAGTGGTTAGTGAGGTTACTTGGCAGAGAGGAGAAAAGCCAGAAGCTGGAGTGCCTGAGAGACACTGACTTATCTATGTTTGTATTCTCCTTCTTAGACATCTCAGCAAGCCTATGAGTGAAGAAGACATCACCAGTGTTTGACTTTCATAGCCTATAATATAATTTTCTCCATTAGAATATTCCAATTGGCCTCGAACCAGCACACCCCTCAGCAGCTTTGTGGCCTCAGCTGGACTCCCTCCAGTAGTTCTCATTCTCTCTGAACTGGGGATCTTTTTCCTGGCACTTGTGTCTTGTCCCTTTGCTCTGCATCTCTAGGAAGTCTGTCTCTCAGTCTCTGTCTCTGTCCCACCACCAAGACAGGAGAAGTCTTTGCAGAATCCTTTTAATTTTTTTTTTCTATACAATTTCTAGACACAGAATCATAGAATTGGCCTGGAAGGGCCACGTCCAAGACCATCCAAGGGTTTCAACCCCTCTGCAGAGAGTGAGGACACCTCCCACTAGATTAGGCTGCTCGTAGCCCCACCCAAACTGGCCTTGAACACTTCCAGAGGTGGAACATCCACAGCTTCTCTGGGCAACCTCTTCCGGTGCCTCACCACACTCACAGTGAAGAATTTCATGGTAAATCTTTAATGTACTGAAGAGAAGGAGAATTCATTTGCATAGTAAATCATCACCTTGCAAGCACAATCGTCTCCTCCCAGCACGGCCAGGGGCTTGGAGTCTCAGCATCATTTTGGTGGCATTGACTTGCTGCAGCTGAGTGTCTGGATGGTTGTAGGAGCTGCACCCAGCAGAAACTCAGTGTGCCATGTGCCTGGGCAGCAATGGCCTCAGCTGGGACATTTAGCTGAACACCCGTTCAGGGCCTTCACCTGGGACCTCTCCTGACCCACAAGCAGCCTGGCTGGCTGCAGGCTTGGGGAGGAGCCACATCCCGAGCAGTCCAGCAGGATTCCCACCTAGCCTGCTGAGTCACTGGACAGGATTTCCTTGTGAAGATCATGAGCAGGTGTTGCCAACTGTGCTTGGAGGCTCTTGGACTCCACGAGAGATCAGAAAGCTTGCGCCGAGGGCTGGCTGGCGAGGATGTGAGCAAAGGGAGAGAGCAGCATTGCTGCTGGCAGGCTGCTGGCAGAGCAGCCCCTGTGTGCCAGGGCAGTCAGCTGTGTCTGCAAGACACAGAGGAAGGAGCTCTGCTGGGAAAGAAGAAGCTGTTTTCAGTTGGAGGTCACAAAAAAGGCGTTTGTGGCCAGAGTCCCCTTACAAACAGAGGCCCCTTATTGTGTGCAGAGACACCCTTGGCAACCTTTCTTAGCAGCCTGGATAGAAACCAAGAAGGGCTTTGTGAGGCCTTATAAAAGGACATTATGAGCAGGGGCCCCACGGGCAGACAGGAGGTGCCAGGAAGGTTCTCCCACAGAGAGCTGCGGGGAGCAGGAATCTCCAGGAGATGTTTTCTGCTGGAGCCACTCTGGACCCAGGCTCCCATGTGCTGGGGACAGGATCATTGCTCTCACTTGCCTGCTCAGAATGTGCTCCCAGCCAGTCAAGAAGCTCTTTGAGAAGCTGGGCAATTGATGTGGGCACTCTGACCCGAGCAGCTTTACTCCCACCAGAGAGTAACCATGTAACTGAAATAGGGCTGAAGGAGTTGGGGCCCTAGATCTGCAGGGGGCTGCATTTGGGTCCTTTGAGGTGTGTGACAGTCAGGGCTGTTGAGACCATCAAGATGAAGAAGCCTTTGGTGGCTCTGCACTTGTACCTGGAGGAGTCTGGAGAAGATGGGGAGGTAACGTGACCCACTCTGCAGACCCCCTGTGTGAGGGTGCCCAGAGCCACCTCTCACCAGAGCACTCCCGGATCAGCTGCTGCTCTCCGTTCAGCCTGCTCTGGCAGGGGGGAGAGGAGCTCCATCCCTGGAGCCTTGTATGTGGGCTCCATCTCCTGGCTGCTCTGCAAACCCCAGTGCCCCCGACCCTGCTGCTGAGTACACTCCAGTTCCCAGCAAGGGCAACATCAGCTGGGCAGCCCCTGCCACCACCACCTTCTCTGATCCCTCCTTGACACTTCTCCAGGCAGCTGTGCTTTGCAAGTCCTCCCCTGTCCCTAAAGAGCTGTCGAATCACATCCCAGTTGCCAAGGGTTTCCCAGGATGTGCTCCTGATGCACACCAAGCAGCTGCATCTGGCCCTGTTCTGACCCTCCTTTGCAGCTAACAGAATCACCACATAGTTCAGGTTGGATCTGCAGCACCTGCCAGCTGAGTCACTCCTCGGCTTTCCAGGGGATTTGGCTGATGGCTCCATCATCTCCCAGATAAGAAGCCCTGTCCAAGCCACAGGCTCTTCCCCTTCGTGGCTGAGGGGAGGCTTTGCAGCCCACCATGACATGGAGAAGCCCAGCCCCACGAGCTGTGCTGTAGCCAGGAGAAGCTTTCTTAACCAGGCTGCATTTGCCTAAGTGAGGAGCTCAGACTATTTACAAACTCAAGCCAAATCATTTTTGGCAAGCAACCGCCCCTGCAGTATCTGGGCAGAGAGGCTGCTGGAGCAACAAGTGAAGGCCTGTTTTACTGGTAAAGGCAGTGGTGGCTGCGCCAACCTGCCCTTGGGACTGACCCTGAGGGTCTATGGGATGTCTTCAACCCCATGCTACAATCTAAAGGGATGGCCTGAGGGTCCCCACAGCCCACGCAGCAATGCTTACATTTCAGCTGCTTCTCCTCTGCCGTAAGCAGAAGGCTGGCTGGCACCTCTACCTGGGCCAGGGCTCTCTCCTGGGCTGTCCTGAGCATGCTGCTCAGCCAAGGGTCAAGCACTTAAGCATTCCCCAAGATGATGCTGGAACCTCTCTGGGAGGTTCTTCCAGAAAAGAGGAAATGGCAGCATCCTTCTCTGCTCTCGTTCCCCTGCTCCATGGCTGCCGGCAGGGGAAGCTGCCTAGGCAGGGAGGCTGTGAAGAGCTGAGCTGCTTGCATGTATCTGGCTTCACATCAAGTGAACCAGTCCTGACAAGTGTAGATATGAATGAAGAGTTTGATTTGGGGCTTATGACAAACCCCCAGCTCAATTTTCTCCTTGGCACTTGGGAAGCAGACAAGGACTGCCAGCAAGAACTGGGTGACTCAGGGGTCGCAGGGGCGAGAGAGCTGGGAGAAATGTGATGAATAGAAGGAGGAACAGGCTGGCAAGGAAGATGCCTTTTCTAACAGCCAGCAGCAGCTCTCCAAGAAAAGGATCAGAGTCCCAGCATGGGCAACTTGCAATTTCTGATAGGTACCACTCCAGAAAACGTCCTGCTGGGGATGGTTCCACGCTGCAGACCCAGACTGGCCGCCTGGGCTCAGCCGCCGCTCCTCAGCTGCAATCCCTTCCATTTTCACACCTTCTCCAGACTTGTAAGGCTGCCTTGGAAAGTGATGAGCAGTTGCAAGATTAATTGCTTTGAAAGCACAAAAGGAACGGAAAATGCCTGAAGGCACAGGGACAGATAATATGTTGTATTCATAAAGGGTTTAATAATTTATTGCCAGCAGCTGTATAAAGTTATTCTGTCCCCTTCCACTGCTTCTCTTCAAGGACAACTCGAGGCAGCTCAATTCCTACTCAAGGAGGAATCAAAGAATGCCTTGAATCCTTCTAGGTGGAATCATGTTTTATTAACCAGAGAAACTTGTTTCCTGGTAAGAAATTAAAAGCACTTTTATTGAGGAGGATGGTGCTTGCCTCAGCTCTCGCTGCAGAAAGAGGCACAGAATGGGTTGGGTTGCAATAGACCTCTGAAGGTCATCTAGTCCAGCCCAGGAGTTAAGCACATCCTCAAAGTTAACCATATACCTAAGTGGTCTTATGAAACAGAGCCCAAAGTGGTGCCTGGTGCAGTGCTGCAGGACTCTGCCACAGAGCACCACGGCCTTTGGCAGGGACATCTGGAGTGATCCCTGTGGCTGTCAGTGCCTCACAGGCAGCTTCTGCAGCAGGACCTTGGTCTCTTCAATGCAATCCCTTTTGTTCACAGCCAGAAACCTGGTAACCAGCCACAGAAGACCAGAAGAGCTTTCCTGGGAGGATGGAGAAGTGGAGGGGAAGATTCAGTGTGCCCAGGTGGCCAAGGTGGCCAAGAGCATCCTGGCCTGTGTCAGCAATAGTAAGACCAGCAGGACCGGGGCAGTGATGGTCTCCCTGACTCAGCACTGGTGAGGCAACACTTTGTGTGCTGGGTTCAGTTTTGGGCCCCTCACTCCAAGAAGGAGAGGTCGAAGTCTCTGGAAGGAAGGCCAGGTTGGGCTCATGCAGAGCTGGGCTCAGGCTGGCAGGACTTGCCAGGACTGCCTTTGCTGAGCTAGGAGTGACTCATGAGCTCAGCTGACTGAGGGGAAAACCAGAAGGATTAGATCAGTGGAAGGAAATGTAACAGCACCCCTGCCCTGGGCACAATCCTGCAGGAAAAACACCCCCTGGCTTCACACCTACACAGCAGCCTCAGCCACACTGATGCTCTAAGTGCTGGAAGGCAGAGCAAGACCAAAAGATCAGCCCTTCCCTGACTGCTCTACCTTTGGGGCCAGGGGAGTTGCCTTGGAGCCTTGTCCTGGTCTGAGCTAGACCAGAACAACTTTATTCTGCTGAGGGGTTTGGCTTCTCAGCTCAGGCTCTGCTCTCTGAGGCTCTCTCTGTAGCTCAGGGCAGGGTTGCACACCCAGGAGCTGCTCCTAGCAGGCAGAAGCTGATGGGAACAGCTCCTGCCAAGGGCTGCAATGCAGAAAGGCTCTTTTCAAATTGGCATCAGGCATCAACCAACACCACTGAGCTAGTTGTGGAAATGTCTCCTCTCCACGGGTGGGGACACACTGGCACAGGTTGCCTGGGGAGGCTGTGGATGCCCTCCCCCTGGAAGTGTTCAAGGCCAGGCTGGACAAGGCTCTGAGCAGCTTGATCTAGTAGAAGGTGTCCCTGCCCATGGCAGGGGGGTTGGAACTGGATGATCCTCAAGGTGCCTTTCTAACCCAAACCACTCTGTGATTCTGTGCTGTCCCCCAGGGGAGGCTGAAGTGCCCAGGCCACAGTGCATGCCCACCCCCAGCAGAGCAGGAGCTTGCAAGCAGGGCTGGGCTGTGCAGCTGCTCACTGCTCCTGGGGCCACCTCACCTCCACAAAGAACATCTTCATCACAGTGTTTTACTATTGCTGCTCCAGAGCTCCTCCTGAGACACCTCCCTGACCCCTCCAGGCCTTTTCTTTCTTCATTGTGCACATCCTCATGGTCTTGGCAAGTCAGAGGGTGCCAGAAACACCTTGGCATTAAGTATTTCATTACCAGGCAGTGCAAGGTATTAACAGGGACAGCTAATAGTGAATCTTCCCTTTGTGAAGGAAAAGGAAGCAATTTAGGACACCAGACCTTGCTTCTTTGCACGAGGGAAGGGAAGAGTCAAGATGATTTCTGCCCAGCCTGCATAAAAACACACAATTAAAATGAAACTTAAATCCTAGAGAAGGGTTTGCCCAAAGAGGAATTCCCGGTGCACAGGTGGGCTCTGGCTGTGCACAGCAGCAGAGATTCCTGCTGGAGCTGGAGCAGGTTGTTTCAAACCTGCCTGGCTGAACCAAGGCAAGAGAGGCTAAATCCAGCATCTCTGGAGAATGAGGACACAATTTCCAGTGTCTCCTCTCTTCCCTTCCTCCTACTGAGCCATGACACTTGTCTATCTTGCAGTCATTTAGTTAATTTGACGAGTTAGATTCTGCAGTATTGCTGAAGCCTGTTCATTAAAGCAGAGATTGTTCACAGAATCCAGCATGGTGAGGGTTGGAAGGGACCTCTAGAGCTCATCCTCCACCTCCCCTGCTCAAGCAGGGCACCCACAGCAGCTTGCCCAGCATCACAATGGCCAGGTGGGGTTGGAATCTCTTCAGAGCAGGAGACTCCACAGCCTCTCTGGGCAGCCTGCTCCAGGGCTCCAGCACCCTCACACCAAAGAAGTTTCTCCTCCTGAAAGTTCAGATGGAGCCTCCTGGGCAGTTTGTGTCATTGTCCCTTGTCTTGTCCTTGGGCACCACTGACAAGAGACTGTCCAGCAAGGGCATGAGGAGGATGCTGGACCACCATGGGGCCACTGGCCATGGAAGAAGCCCTCCTGGCTCTGGGAGGGGACAGGATGGAGGGGGTCATGGGCACAAGGCAGAAGTCCCCATGGCCTCCCTGCCCCTCTGGCCCCAACCCCAGCAGAGGTGCTGCAGGATCAGCTGTGGCTCTGGAGGTGCTGAGCAGCCAGGTGGCACCAGCCCTGCCCGGGGTGGCTTGCACTGGCTGGAGCAGCTTTATTGGCTTCTAAGAGATATAAACAATGAGTCAGTGTCAGAGCCTGGCGTTGGCAACCCACCCGGGCTGCCAAATTCCCCCGCGGGGGAGGGGAGGGGACTTTGTCCCTGCTGCCTTTATACAGCCTGTCTGGTGCCGGCCTTGGGCATGAGCGCCACAGAATCACAGAATGTTTGGGCTTGGGAGGGACCTTGACAGCTCATCCAGCCCAACCCCCTGCAGCCAGCAGGGACACCTGCAGCTAGAGCAGGGTGCTCACAGCCCCACACAACCTGACCTGGAATGGTTCCAGGGTTGGGACATCTCCCTTCTCTCTGGGCAACCTCAAGTGTTTCACTACTCTCAGCACAAAAAAAAACCCCAAACTTTTCCATCTAGTCTAAGTCTTCCTTTTTTTTAGCTTCAACCCATCACCCCTTGTCCTGTCACAACAGGCCCTGCTAAAAAAAATGTCCCCAGCTCTCTGATCAGCCCCTTGAAGTCCTGAAAGGCCACAGGAAGGTCTCCCCAAATGCAGAAGAAGCTGTTCCAGCTGATAACATTTCATTCACTGTCCCTGCAGGATGCACAAAAGCACAGTGCCAACATGTGTTTCATTCCTGCCTGCTTGACTGCAGACCAGGTCCATTCCCTTGCCTTAGAGGCTCCTGAAGCCTTTGTGGGCAGCTGGCTCCAGCCTTCAGCCCAGCTGCTGGGATGGTGCCCAGAGTCACAGCACTGATGCCTGAGTGCAGCACTGGTGACACTGGTGTGACTGTGGTCCTGCCATGACAGTGCAGTGGGCACATCAGCCACGGACATGAGACATCTTTGTGTAAAGCCCAACCAGATGTGAGATGCCCTCCTTTAACTACCTGGGTGAAACACCACCCTGGGCTCAGCATGGAAGAGGAATGGAAGCCAGCTGGGCCACAAGTGTTTGTCTTGATTTTCCCTCTTCTGATCTGCTCCTTCTCTGCTGGCAGAGGTGTGGAGAGTAGAGCTGAAATCACAAGAAAACTTTCATCTGTGTGAATTGAGAAGCCATCACCTAATTAAATTGAAGACATGAATCTCTCTTTTGTTTTCCTTCTGCTTTTTTGATGTCCCAGACCAATTTTGCTGTCTCCAAGATGGGTGAAGTGATAATTCCTCCAGCTGCAGCTTTCAGTCTGCTCCAGAGCAAGCTCCTTGTCTTAGCTCAGGCAGTGATCAGGTGCATCTATATGTTAATGTATTCACAGCCCTTTCTTGCACAGGAGACAAAACAGCTGGTAGAGGACTGAGGGAGAAAGAGGAATTTCATTTCCATTGATTTGGGAAAGCAAATATTTAGCATAGTAAGACAAAGGAGCTTGTTGTGGCTTTTGGGTGATTTTTTTCTCTCTCTTTGAACTAGCAAGACTGAAAGCAGCAGGGAAATATGCAGTTCCTTGGTTCAAATTCCATTTCCATCCCTTTTTTCTCACCTAGAGAGTGTCTGATGCCTGACACACAGGGTTTGTTGCAGTGGTTTTCACCCAAATATGTCACCCAACCCATCAGCTCTTTGCTTCTTTGTTTATCACTTCTGATATTTTTCAGGACCAGATCTTTCAGGACTCCTCCTTTGCCACCTGTCCCTCCTCAGGTGGTTCCATGTCTGGTCTCAGTCAGTGTGAGTGTTGCTAGTGACATCCGAGGGCTCTCCTCCACGTGAAACCTGACCCACGGAGCCATGGCCTGGGCTCAAAACGTGCAGGTGGCACTGGTGAAGCAGCAGGGGAGCTCACAAACTCCTGTCGTGTGCCTTCTTGCCGTCCCTGCTGCAGCATGTGCCGAGCAGCAGACACCAGCACCCACGATGGAAAGTAACTGGATTTTAACTGCTGTGGGCTGTGATCTGCTCTGCAGCAGGGAGCCCTTGGCAGGCAGGCTTCAGCCCAGCTCTGCTCTGCTCCAGGTGAGGATCCTTGTCCTGGACTGAGCTAGACCAGAACCATTTCTGCTCAGGGATTTGACTTCTCGGCTCAGTCTCTGCTCACTGAGGCACTTTCTGAGCTCAGGGCAGGGTGCACAGCCAGGGGCTGCTCCTAGCAGGGAGAAGCACTGGAAGGCAGAGGGGCTCACGAAGGGCATCTGATGCTCTTATAGTGCCTGGTGCAGCCCTGACCCCTGGCAGGGCTGTGCAAAAGCTCACCTATAGTCCTTCAGTTTAGAAATTTGATTCCTTGCATTTCCTTCTCTGCCCCCCTTGCAGCTCACACCCCCAGCTTTGTGCCCCCATTTTTGGAAAGCTGCCATCCCTGGTGACTGGGGACACAAAGCTGAAGCAGCAGTGGTGAAGGTGCTAGTTGCCATCCCTGGGTATGGGTCCCACCAACTGTCAACTGCAGTCTTTCCTTATCAGGAGTGCCAAAGAGATCCTCTTTACCTGAATGCCTGCTGACATCCCTGTTGCTGCACACTCTGCCTCTCCTCCTCCGTGTTGCCCACCACACGGAGATGCCAACCACCTACAGCTGCTTGTCTTCCCCTGCCCTTTGTGTGCTTTTACAGTCAAATATCTGAGGAGGGAGTGATGCAAAAGGTGCTCTGTGAGCTGATTTGTGTCTTGCCCATGGGGCTCTCTGCAGTGCTTTTGATGCACTGACTGGAGCACATCGATCTTCCCGGCTGTATTTCCACCCCCCTGAGCCTACCTCCCCACCAGCAGTGACTCAGCCCCTCTCCACGCCGGCCTTGCTTTCATGTGCAGCCTGCTCCAGGTCTCTCTCTCTGTGTTCCAGCAGCCACAGGACTCATTTGCAGAGCTGCAGCACAGGAGCATCGAGATTGTTCAATAAACACTGTCAGGGCTGGAGACTGTTTTGTTTTGCAGCTCATTCTTAAAGGGAGCAAACACGCAGGGACCATCTTGTGACTGCCCACAGCCCCAGGAGTACGTTGGTGGAGGGCAGAAGGGAGGCAGCACTTTGCCCCAGGAGCCGGTCCGGGATACCGGGGGCTTGGCACTGTGCCCCTGAGCCTGTCCTCAGGAACACACTGCAAACCCCCAAGCACCACCTTGGCCTTCAGTTCAGGAGAGATGTGATGTGGATTCTGGAGGAGCTTCCAAGTGAACCTCGTGAAGTCTTGCTCCTGGGCCAGCTGACATGGGCTGGAACTGGGTAACCATTAAGGTCCCTTCCCAGCCAGCCCCTTCTGTGTTGGCTCCGTCGGACAGCCCAGGGCTCCACACACCTCAGCTCCAGCAGGCCCAGTGCTGCTCTCCCTGTGTGTTCACCTAGAGCCCTGCCTGCCCCCTTACATTTGAAGGCAGAGTGACCTGAGATACCTGGACTTGCAAGCTTCAGCAGGAGGAGATCAGCTGTGGCTCTGGAGGCTCTGGAGGAAGGACAGGTCCGTGCAGAGAAGCTCTGCCTGTGGTGGCCTCACTCTCGTTTTGGAGGGATCAGGAGGCAGCCTGTGCCTCTGGGTGTGAAGCAATCCCTCCAGATCCGTATTTTCTACAACTGGATCAGGTGGAGACATTTGCAGAGGCAAATCAAAGTGGTTCAGTTTTCTGGCAAGTGAAGGTGTAATTAAAACACACCTTGACAAAACACCTTCAAACCCGGAAGTGCTCCAAGGGTATCACTCCATAGCAGTTCTGCCTGCAGGAGAGAAGCTTTCTCCTTTCTCATTTCAGAAGGGACTTTTATTTTAGTGTCTTATGTACTGAAAAACAGTCAAAATAGAAACAGCATTTTGAGTGACCAGAAGGTTTGGGGGATTTTCCTCTAGAAAGGTTGCAATGTGTTCTCTGACTCAGAGCAAGAACCTGCTTTGGAGGTGTGGCTGTGCCCTGCCTGGGACCCGCTGGCGATCAGAGGTGATTTATACACTGGGTTGCAGAGAAGCACCTGCGGGAACAGCACCCAGTCGGTGAGGGCAGGAAGCAAAGAACATCTGATCTAATCAAGACAATGATGGGCTGGGAAGTGGGCTGGAAGATTTGGCTTCTCATCTGCAGCTTTTGGAAGCAATGTGGAGATCTGTCAGTGCCTCAGCTTCACAGCATCACAGAGCCACGGAGTGCTTTGGGTGGGAAGGGACCTTTAAAGGTCATCTGGTCCAACCCCCCTGCAGTCAGCATCTGCAAATGAGTGTCCCCAGCTTTCTCATCAGGCCCTTCAAGCACTGCAAGGCCACAAAAAGGTCTCCCTGGAGCCTTCTCTTCTCCAGGCTCAACCCCCCCAACTCTCCCAGCAGAGCCCTCCCAGCCCTGCCAGCACTGCTGTGGCCTCCTCTGGCCCTGCTCCAACAGGTGCTTGTCTGTGCTGTGCAGAGCTGCCCCAGCACTGCAGCTGAGGGATGAGCAGAGCAGAGCAGAGCAGAGGGGCAGAATCCCCTCCCTGCTCCTGCTGCCCACACTGCTGGGGATCATCCCAGGGCAGGCTGGGGCTGGGCTGTGAGCACTCAGTGCCAGCTCCTGTCCAGCTTTGCACCCCCAGCACCCCAAGTCCTGCTCCACAGGGCAGCTGTCAGTGTCAGCACAGCTGGGCTGCAGCCTCTCCTTGCGTTGATCTTTTGGTGGTGCAACCCCAGGCCAGAGGAGAGGCTGCCTGCAGCGTGGCTGCCTCCTGAGTTGCACAGCAGGGTCTCCTCTGGGCACTCCCAAAGTGCCCAGTGTGTCCTTTCTGAGTGAGAGACCTCCTGGGTGCTCTGGATGTAAGGTAAATGCTTCAGAGCTCTGTGAAACAGGTGTGTGGGCAAGAACAGGTTTCACACCATTGTGGTAGATACTAAAGGTCACCTTCTGATAATATTTACAGTCTAAATGAAGCAATTAGAAGAACCAGTCTGCTGCTGTTCTCCCTCACAGGAGAGTGTCCCAGCAACAGAAATAACTTCTTCAGTGGGAAAACTTCCTTGGCAGTGGCTGTCTGATTGGCCAGCCAAAGCTCTGCCTTGCTGGAGCCTGTTTGCCCTCACATTTCTGATACACTGGGGGCAAAATGCTCCTCTGAACCTGGGTCTCCTGCATTCCCTGGGTAGCCTCACAGGGTTTGCACATTCCCAGGCACTGCTAGCGGCAAGAAGCTGCCTGCAGCCTTCATTTCTGAGCAGACTGCTGGGAAGTGGAAAACCTTTCTCAGTCGTAAGCTCTTTGTAACCTACACTGTAGGTGTACACAGCAGGTCAAAGGAGGGGATTCTGCCCCTCTGCTCTGCTCTGCTCATCCCTCAGCTGAAGTGCTGGGGCCAGCTCTGGAGTGCTCAGCATAGCACAGACAGGACCTGCTGGAGCAGGGCCAGAGGAGGGCACAGCAGTGCTGGAAGGGCTCTGCTGTGAGGTCAGGCTGAGAGAGTTGAAAGTTTTGAGCCTGGAGAACAGAAGGCTCCAGGGAGACCTTCTGGTGGCCTTACAGTACTCAAAGGGGACAACCAGAAAGCTGGGGACAGACTTTTTATCAGAGCCTGTTGTGACAGTACAGGAGGTGATGGTTTGAAACTGAAAGAAGGAGATTCAGACTGGAGGGAAGGAAGAATTTTTTTTTACCCTGAGAGTGGTGAGAGCCTGGCCCAGGTTGCCCAGAGAGGTGGTAGATGTCTCATTGCTGCAACATTCCAGGTCAGGCTGTCTGGGCTCCGAGCAGCCTGCTCTAGCTGCAGAAGTCCCTGCTCTGAAGGCCTCCAAAGATGCCTTCCCACCGTTGGGATTCCATGAATCCCATCCCTGAGCCGTGCTCGTGGCTGCAGCATGGTGCCCTGTGAGACAGGCAAACTGATCAACGACCCTTTGGCAGGCATCAGTACTCAGGCTGGATTGTTGCAGTGGGCAAAACAAGATTCCAGAGGTGCTCCCAGCCCCTTCGTAAGGGCGATAAGACACGAGAGGTGAATCTGAGAGGGAAATCTGTGTTGAGCCCACACTGACTGCAAGGGGCTGAAACCCTTCTCGGAGGAGCTGAGCAGTTGCACTGAGAGTGTTCTGTTTGGATCAGAAATCTGCAGGAGGAAAACAGATTGGAAGTTGGCTGCCACAGACAATTTGCCTTATGTTGCACTTATCACACTGTTGACATTATATAAATAATATCATTTTATGATTTATTTATGAACAAACCTGAAGGTGACCTCCAGCTGTAGACTCATGAAGCTGCAATAATCACACAGACATTTGGATATTGATCTCTCAGAGCAAACGAGGTCTGTGGAGCTGGCAGCAAAGGAAATTAAAGAGAAGGGTTGAGGTTTGATTTTTAATTCTGTTTTGGGGTGTGGCTGTGTAGGTGAAGGAGGCCAAGGACCTTCTGTCATGGTAGCCAAGGACCTTCTGTCATGGTAGCCAAGGACCTTCTGTCATGGTGGCCAAGGACCTTCTGTCATGGTAGCCAAGGACCTTCTGTCATGGTGGCCGAGGACCTTCTGTCATGGTAGCCAAGGATCTTCTGTCATAGTAGCCAAGGATCCTCTATCATGGTGGCCATGGGGATATCTGTTGTGGGGAGGCGCCTCAAAAATAGGGCTGGGGAGTCAGTTGGGATCTCTGGTATCCAAAAGTCCCAGAAAGGAATTGAAGCAGATGTTGAGACAAGAAGGGATGAATGGAGGCCATGCAGCAACAACTGGGCATTGCCAGCTACCTACTGCCTAAGGGCTGATACCTACAGGCAAGCACCACACAAGCAGCCACATCTTGCATGCACCTTTTTGCCTCCTCCCCTGGAGGGCCTATTTAAGGGCTCGCCCCTAAGCTCTGCTAGGACCTGTCCTTCCAAGGCAGACGTGGTAGAGATCCACTATAAATAGAAATCAGAGACTCAGCCAAAACCCAGAGACCTGCAGAAAAAAGCATCCTCTTTGGCTTGCAGTAACCGAGGATCCCCCACGGTAACTCGGAAGCTCAGACACAGCTTCCTCCTGGGTGTGCCTGCAGGTCACACCACACTGGAAAGCTGTTGGTGCTTGTGCTCCACGAGGACCACCAGGCTGTCTGCAGTGGACACTTTGTGATCTACTTGGGATGGAGGCTGTAGACCTCACCCTTGTACCTCCTGCCCGTGCCCTGCTCGCCCAAATCCACCTTTCATCCGGATCTGCCTGGGCAATGGCTGCAGCACAAGTTGGTGTCCCCAGCAGCCAGAGCAGCCTGCCCGGGGCTGTGGTTTGGTTGCAGCTGCCGAGGAGGTGTGGAAGCAGAGCTTCCTGCGGGCTCTTGGTAGGGCACATGGTGATTGCTGCTGCTGTCAGCAGCACTGCATTCCAGCAGCACACTGAACGGTGCTCGCTCTGTGATGGGTCTCTGCTTGCACAGTCTTAGCCACAGACGACTTTTTTGTGGCTTGTGCAAATGCAGATCCAAAAAAGCAAAGCTGGCTTCTGTTTCACAGCTCCTTCACTGCTCTCCTGTGCAGTTTGCTTTGTATGACTGCAACCAGCACTTCTTCTCTGCGCTCTGGAAGGGGTCTTGCTCCTGAAGGCAACACCACTGCTGTATCTAACTGGCTGGGGGAGAAAGCAGGCACTGAGTGCTCAGGACGTGGTATAGAAACAGCTCACTGCTCTAAAGCTGCTGGGACAACCCTAGGAAGCATCTGAGCAGTGGGAGCAGAGCAGCCCTTGGCTCTCCCATGCAAAAGCAGGAGGATGGGGGGTGTGACATCTCCAGCCCCCTCCCCCCCCCCCCCCCCCTTCCTTTTTT
>VWYK01127884.1:0-13291 GCA_013399775.1 Semnornis frantzii | reverse complement strand
GAAGCTTTGTGGTGAAGCTTTGTAATGAAGCTGCTTCTGTGATGCACTGTTACCTTTTCAGCCAAGGTGAGGACTGTCCTTGCTTGGATGACAACTACTTGCTCTTCATTGGTCAGGTTCTGCACCAAAAGCAGAGCATAATTACAACAAGTCCCAGTGCCTGGATAATTAGTCCACTACCTGGGCCACTGCTGTAGCAAACAAATATGGAATTAATTAAATATGTTGGGAGGAACAGAAAACTGAGGCAAAGAAAATCAGCACTGCAACATGAGATTGGTGTAACTGTCCAAGCTGTAGTTTTTCACAGAATCAGAGAATGGTCTGGGTTGGAAGGGACCTCCAAAGGTCATCTAGCCCAGCCTCCTCTGCAGTAAACAGGGACATCTTCCACTAGATCAGGTTGCCCAGAGCCTTGTCAAACCTCACTTCGAGCATCTCCAGGAGTGGGGCCTCAACTGCCTCCCTGGGTAAGTTAATTCTACTAAAATTCTCACATTTACCAAAAAAAAACCCCAAAGGATCTAATTTTCCCCAGCAGGAAGGAACACTGAGGTGCACAAGACAAGCCAAGCTGATAGACCCTTGAGGAGAGAGATGCAGCTCCAAGTCCTGAAGCTGGTTCCATGCACAGCAGGTACATCCAGCCCTGATTTGGTGCAGCCAAGCTGTGGGTCTGGAGAACATCAGTCAAGGTGTTGGCCACTCAGTCCATGCTTGGGTGCTTCTTAAAAAAAAGCATAAAGCACTGAAGCTGTGTTTTGCATTTCATCCCCAAACCTGGTCTTGCTCTGACTACATCTTCCACAGGAGCAGTGACTCCTAGTCTGGGACCTGCTTCCACAGGGTTG
Source organism: Semnornis frantzii (assembly GCA_013399775.1). NCBI lineage: Eukaryota > Metazoa > Chordata > Aves > Piciformes > Ramphastidae > Semnornis > Semnornis frantzii. The sequence goes on along the minus strand of VWYK01127884.1, from coordinate 12,440 downwards.
CTTGCTAAGGGTCACTATGGTGAACCTCAAGCTGATGCACAGGGCTAGGAAAGTGCTGTCTGGCAGGGATGGAAGAAGACAGGAGGTGTTCAAGGCCAGGCTAGATGAGGCCTTGAGCAACCTGGTCTGGTGGAAGGTGTCCCTGCCGATGGCAGGGGGGTTGGAACTAAACAATCTTTAAGGTCCCTTCCAACCCAAACCATTCTGTGATTCTATGATTCTAAGACCTTTCCTGAGGACAGCTGAAATTTGTCTCTCCCAAAAATACAAGCATTTTTTTCTTTAAAACAAGATCTGTCCAACTGAAAATGAACCATCCTCACAGCATATTAACTGTGCTGGTTCCTCTTCTCCAAGCTGTCCCCAACCTGCTTCTCCTTCTTGTGAGGAATCAGAATCACAGAACTGCTTTGGTTGGAAGAGAACTTTAAGATCTTCAAGTCCAACCATTAACTCAGCACTGCCAGGTCACCACTAAACCATGATCCTCAACACCACACCTCCACAGCTCTGAAACCCCTCCAGGGGTGAGGACTCCACCACTGCCCTGGGCAGCCTAGGCCAGGCATTGACAATACTAAGGGGAAGAAACTGTTCCTCATGTCCAATCTGAACCTCTCCTGGGGCAACTTGAGGCCATCACCTCTTGTCCTGTTTTTTGTTCCTTGGGAGAAGAGACCAACTCACACCTGGCTCCAACCTCCTTTCAGGGAGCTGTAGAGAGCCAGAAGGTCACCCAAACAAGGAAGAGGAGAGCATCTGTGCTCCTCCTCTGTCTTTGTCTCCACAAAACAATGTTTGTGGAGGGAAGATGTATCTAACCCTCCTAATCTTAGAATCATAGAACCACACAATCAGTCAGGGTTGGAAGGGACCACAAGGATCATTCAGTTCCAACCCCCCTGCCATGGGCAGGGACATCCTACCCTAGATCAGGCTGCCCAGAGCCTCATCCAGCCTGGCCTTAAACACCCCCAGGGATGGGGCCTCAACCACCTCCCTGGGCAATCCATGCCAGGCTCTCACCACTCTCATGCTGAACAACTTCCTCCTCACCTCCAGCGTGAATCTCCCCACCTCCAGCTTTGCCCCGTTCCCCCTAGTCCTGTCACTACCTGAGAGCCTAAAAATTCCCTCCCCAGCCTTTTTTAGGCCCCCTTCAGATACTGCTTCTGCTCTGCTCAAAGCTTCTACTCTCTCAAAGCTGACCTTACTCCAAGCAATATTTAACTCCTGAGAGTACAACGGGAAGCAGCCAGAAGCTGCTGAAGGGCCTTCATGAAATGCAGGTGGGGAAATGGATGGACAAGGATGGAATCACTTGCACACAGGTGGGTTCCTTTTCCCAACCTTCCTGAGAGCCAGATGTGACAATCTGCAGCCATGGGGCAGAGCCTGTGATGTGAAACATGAAAATAAGATAAAAATCAAGTGATAGAACCATCTGCACTTAGCTTGAAGCTATCTGAGGTAGGAACTGGGACTTCCTGCTTGTGTCACATCTGGAAGTTGCTTGTTGGGAAAAAAATCAGGAGGAAATAACATTGCCATGGAACAGACTGGGTTGGAAAGGACCTTAAAGATGATCTAGTTTCAACCCCTCCCTTGCCATGGACAGGGACACCTTTCACTAGACCAGGCTGCTCAAGGCCTCATCCAACCTGGCCTTGAATACCTCCAGGGAGGGGGGACCCATAACCTCCCTGGGCAACCTGTGCCAGTGTCTTATAGAGCAGAGGAAACAAAAAGGAGCAGAAAACAGGAGAAAAGCTCTCAATCTCTGTCTCTTTCTCTCCAGGCTGCCTGCTTGGGATGTTGTCCCCAAACACTCTGCATGGAACTAACCTGATATTAATAATTAAATATAATAATAAATTAATTATTAATAACTGAAGACAAGATTACTATAGGGATTAATGAGTATTATCCTTCCATACACCATCTGGCTCAGTCTTAGCTCCTTGCTGATTAAAATTCTTTCTGTTTTTTCACTCCTTGCCCTCAAAAGGTTTTAGGACTCTTCCCACTGCTGCAAGTGTGACCATCAGCAGCTGAGCAGTAGTGGAGCTCAGTAACCAGGTTCTGAGTTCTCCACTAATCCCCTGCTTGACTTCATGGGGCAGGACATGCAGATGTCAGAACCTAGGGACAGTGGAGACATGATGAGCCAACTGCTCTAACTGGGGAGGTACTTCCAGGCTGCCTCATGGCCCTGGGGATGCTGCTTTGGCAGGTAACCAAACTGCAGACAGGCACAAGGCAGAGTTGGGGCAGGCCAGGTGAGGAGCTGTCAGAATGGTGAGGACCCTTCTGCAGACCTGATGGTGGTGCTGGGATCTCCCATGGAGGATCCCTCAGCAGCCAAGGGAGAGCTCTGTGAGAGCCTGTGTTGTCCTCTGGCCCTCACAGCCATGGGGCTCTGTGGCTCTTGTGATAGATGAGAGTACAGGACCCAAATACCCAAGGGCTTATCTGTCTTCTACAGACATGATTAGATGTGGGACTATTCACTTGCACTTGCTGAAGGAGAAACATCTTCAGATTTCTTATCATTCCTTTCTTCTTTAATTGCATGCTGCTGCTACAGAATTCCCAAATCAGAGCATAGTTGGGTTGGAAAGGACCTCTGGAGATGATCCTCCTGTTACAGGGATCTCTGGAGATGATCCAGGCTAACCCTCCTGTTACAGGGATCTCTGGAGATGATCCAGGCTAACCTCCCTGTTACAGGGATCTCTGGAGATGATCCAGGCTAACCCTCCTGTTACAGGGATCTCTGGAGATGATCCAGGCTAACCCTCCTGTTACAGGGATCTCTGGAGATGATCCAGTCCACCCCCCCTATAACAGCAGAGTTACCCACAGCAGCTTGCCCAGTATCACAATGTCCAGGTGGGTTTGGAAGCTCTGCAGAGGCTGTCTCCTTTCATCTCCTGGTTGCTACCAAAAGTTTGTGGGTTATTAGATGAAATCAAACCAGAAATGCAAAAGCAAAGCAAAGCAGAGTGAGCAAATGAAGACACCAGGTGTGAAGAGTGGGCAGAATAAAAACCCAAACACCAGAGCTTGGAAATATTTTCCAACTCATTGGCAAATCCAAAGCAATGCTGTGAGCCTATGATCCTGCAGAGGCTGTTAACAAGACCTTGTCAAGCCAGAAGACACTTAGCTCACGGCCCAGCACTGGGAGCAGGGGCAGGCCAGGCTGTGCAGCAGCAAACCAAGGCTTTGCTTGCTTAAGAGGAGGACAAAGATGCACCAAAGCATGCACAATTGATTAAAGGAACATACACTTACGGCGTTATCCCCTAAAATGTCCAACTTTTTCATCAGCTCTGCTACTACTATGTCCTAACAAGAGAGAAAGGGAAAACCAGGAGTCAGAACAGAGGGTCTGGTTTGATGTGGGGACAGGGAAGTAGGAAACGAGAATCCCTTACTGTTACACCTTCTGCCTCACAGTAGACTTGGAGAGGACTTTTGCCCTCTGTAAAAGGGCCGTGGTGGAAGTTGATGGCAGGCGATCGTCGTTCTCTCTCCTGAAACGACAACAGGTGCTGGGTCACACACCAGGCCTTCCCCACCATGGGCTACCCACCAGGGGTTATCCATCATGGGTTACCCACCAGGGGTCCTGCACCTGGGCAGGCACAATCCCAAGCACAAATCCAGGCTGGGTGGGGAATGGCTGAGAGCAGCCCTGAGGAAAAGGCCCTGGGGGTCTGGGGTGATGAAAAGCNAAGGGGCTTGGAACTGGATGATCCTTGAGGTCCCTTCCAACCTTACCATTCTTTGATTCTATTCTATTTATGGGATACCCACCAGGGTTTATCCACTTCTGGTATGCATTTTAGAATATACAGATTCACAGAATGCTTTGGGTTGGAAGGGACATTAAAGATCACCCAGTTCCAACCCCTCTGCCATGGGCAGGGACACCTCCCACTAGAGCAGGTTGCTCAAGGCTTCATCCAACCTGGCTTTGAACACCTCCAGGGGCAAAGCATCCACAACCTCCCTGGGCAACTTGTCCCACTGCCTCCCTATCCTCACTGTAAAGGATCTTCCTTATCTCCAGTCTAAATCTCCTCTCTTCCAACTCAAGGCCATTGCCCCTTGTTCCATCACTACAAATCCTTGTCAAAAGTCCCTCCCCAGCTTCCCTGTGCACCCCTTCAGGTACTGGGAGGCTGCTCTAAGGTCTCTCCAGAGCCTTCTCTCCTCCAGCTGAACAGTCTCATTTCCCTCAGCCTGTCCCCATGGGGGAGGTGCTCCCCTATGGCCTCCCCCATCAGGTGCTCCCCTATCAGGGGATCATCTTCATGGCCCCCTCTAGATGAGCTCCTTATGCTGGGGGTATGGGTGACCCACTACAGTTTACTCATTATGGGTATAGGTTACTGACTGGAATTCTCCCCCACAACTCCTCTCTGGTGAGACCACACCTGGGGCTCTGAGTCCAGTTCTGGTGCCCCCAACAGAAGCAGAACCTCTGGTCTGACCATATGCTGCTGTGATGGCACTCAGGACTGAGTGAGAAGAACTCTACCTCACTGCAGTGCAGGGCAGATGAACAGTTTGCCTTTAAGATTGCTCAGTCCAACCATCCTCTAGCTCTGCCAAGGCTGGTGCTAAACCATGTCCCTCAGCACCACATCTCTGCCTCTTTGAAACACCTCCAGGGATGAGGATGCTGCCACCTTCTTGGGGAGCCAGTCCCAGGTTTTGACAACTTCACTGAAGCTTCTCCCTAAAGAAGCAGCTTCCTCAAAGAAGCAGCCCCTCCCTGGAGGTGTTCAGGGCCAGGCTGGATTAGGCCTTGAGCAACCTGGTCTAGTGGAATGTGTCTCTGCCCATGGCAGGGGGTTGGAACTAGATGATCTTTAAGGCCCTTTCCTATCCAAACTATTCTGTGTATCTCTGAAGTGCCTGAGAATCCTTTCAGTTGTTGCACTGAGCTTTCTGCCTAGAGCAGTACCTGCATGGACAGAATCCATTTGCTCTTGGAAGCTGTCCTTGAAGCTCCTCATAGGGAGGTTCACAAAGCAGCTACTCCCAAGAATAATGCAGTGCCATCTGTCTTGTACTGGTTTTTTCCCTTTCTCTTAGCACTTTTCTTAGCCCTTTCGACCTCGTTCAGGGCCACACTGCTCTTCACAGCAAACATGAGCAAGTTCCCAACTGCCCTGCCTACAGCCCAGGCAGCCCAGGGCAGGTGGGGAGGACCATGCCTATAACAGGCACCCACCTCAAGTTCCAGGATCCTGAACTCCAAGAGCTCATTTTGATCCTTCACATCCTGGACATCATGTTTTAGGCGAGCTTCCTCAGCTTCCATCTGTTTTATCTGCAAAGCAAAGCCACAAGCTGTCAGTACTGCAGCATCACTGGAGATCCAGCACCCACTGGCCACACTGGGGAAACACCAGGGTCAGAGTGAGCACCCAGGGGCTGGGCCCACCCCTGGGGTCCATGAGGCAGGGACACGTGGCTCCAGTGCTTGGGGATGTGGAGCTTTTCCCTAGAGCTACTCTCCCCACCAGGGCATGGTGTGGGGCAAGAGGGAGTGGCAGAAATCCACTTCTGGCAGGTTGGTGAGGGTTTTGCCATGACACATTCATTAATGCCAGTGGAGCTCTGTGATGCAGGTTAAAATACTGCACCTTCTGCATTCCTTAGGCTGCAAATATCCATGGAATGACAACAGAAACATTAACCACCTTTTCGACCAGTTCTTGGTTTCTTCTGTACAATGCTTGCTTCTCCTCAATCCACTTCATGTCCTTGAAAAAGAAATAACCAATATTGCAGGTGAGGCTGGAAATGGTCAGCAAAGACAGCAGCAAGTATTTCATTAAATCCTAAAGTTACAGAACCACTTTGACTGGAAAAGACCTTTAAGGTCATCAAGTCCAAACACTAACCCTGTTTGTCACCATCAAACCATGTCCTTCAGCACCACATCTCTGGCACATCTCCCTCTGTGGACAGGGACTCCACCATCTCCCTGGGCAGCCTGTTCCAATGCCTGACCACACTTGGAGGAAAGAATTTTTTCCTCATCTCCAACCTAAACCTCTGTTGGCACAATTTCAGGCCATTTCCTTTTGTTCTATCACCTGATACTAGGAAGAAGAGACCAACCCCCATCTCTCTCCAAACTCCTTTTAGGGAGTTGTAGAGATCCAGAAGGTTTCCCCTTAGCATCCCTTTCTCCAGGCTGAACAACCACAGTTGCCTCAGATGCTCCTCACTATACCCTGTCTCCAAACACTTCACCAGCTTTATTACTCTTCTCTGGACCCTCTCCAGCCCCTCAATGTGCTTCTAAAAGTGAGGAGCCCAAAACTGTACCGAGTACTCAAGGTGTGGCCTCACCTGTGCTGAGTACAGGAGGACAATCTCTGTCCTGGTCCTGCTGGCCACACTATTCCTGATCTGGGCACACTGCTGACTCAAGTTCATCTGATGTCAACCAACACCCCCAGGTCCTTTTCTGCCAGACAACATTCCAGCCACTCTGCCCTAAGCCTGGAGTGTTCCTGGAGTTGTTGTGACCCAAGGGCAGCACTGAGCACGTGGCCTTGTTCAGCCTCATACAGCTGACCTCAGCCCATCCAGCCAGCCTGGCCAGACCCCTCTGCAGAGCCCCTGACCCTCAAGCAAATCAGCATTGCCACCTAATTTAGTGTCATCTGCAAACTGACTGAAGGTGCCCTCAGTCCCCTCATCCAGATCACTGGTACAGATCAGCCACATCAGGACTGTAGGTCCAGGAACACTTGTTCTGTGCATCCAGGAACACTCAGAAGCATCCCCAGCACTTATCACAAGGTGACACGACCAGTCTGGTCTCTAGAGTCCCTTCCTGCCCCCAGCACAAGGGCTGGGGGGCAGGGCTGGTGCCCACCTCCAGGCATTACCTGCCCCTGCTCAGCCAGAGCCTTCTCCAGGTCTTCTATCTGAGCCTGTGACCGGTGTATTTCTGCTTGGAGCTGCTCACGTGTCTGTAGGGGAGGAGGGAAAAAGGAACAAAAAAAAATAGATCATACATCACACTTTCCCTAAAAGCCAAAAGCTAAGACAGGCACAGAGAATACAGAGAGCAGCAAGTGTTTGTATCAAGGGATTTCTAAGGATCTTTGGCAGGGCAGCCTAGCACACAGCTTTAGAAATTAATCACAAAGAGTCTTTCAGTCAGGATCATCAGCCTGAGATTTAAGGCTACCATAAGCAGCATCCCACTTGGTGGACAGTAGGCCAGCAAAAATACAAATGACTTCTTAGAATATTAAAATTGTTTGTGTTGGAAAAGCCCTCTAAGATCATCCAGTCCAAATACTGATTTAAGAACACCATGGCCATTAACCTGTGTCCCCAAGTGCCATGTCCACAGGCTTCTTGAACACCTCCAGGGATGGTGACTCCACCACCAACCTGGGCAGCCTGTTCCAATGCCTGCAAAGAAATTGTTCCTCATGTCCAACCTAAACCTCACTTCCAATCCCTCTGCTACGGGCCTGGACACCTTCCACTAGACCAAGTCGGCCTTTAACACCTCCAAGGAGGAAGTATTCACAGCCTCCCTGGGCAGCCTGTTCCAGTGTCTCCCCCACCCTCACTGTAAGGAATTTCTTCCTCGCTTCAAGCCTCAATCTCCCCGGTCGGCAGCACGGAGCCCGATGAGCTGCCTGATCCCACTTTAGCTTGAACACAGCCTGAGCAAGCCCAGCCAGCAGCCCTCCCACCACACCAATCCTTTATTTCCATGTAATATAAGCCATTTAGACCTTAACTTCTCGTTCTGCATCCAATGTTCCTCCGACCTGTTCTTGCAATAGGGCGTAGGCTCGCTGCAGAGCCTGGTACTCCATCATCAGCTGCCGAAACCGCAGCTCCGTCTCTTCCTTGGCCATGCCCTGCAAGCAAAAGCAAAGATCTGTGCCCCAGCTGCCTTTTTGTGTGTGCCTCTGTCTGTGTGTGTTCTGCAGTGACAGTAAGAAACACAAAGTAAGAGGGGATGCTGTTTGTTTTCTCCAAAAAAGGAGACAGCTGTTCCTTCCGAAACGCTGTCTGGGAAGCAGAGTAGCAAAGGCCTTGCTGTGCCCCCGCAGACTTCTGTGCTTTGAACAGTCCCTTGGACTTGTTTACTTCAAGAAAATGCAATACAGGAAGAAAAGGGAATTCCCCCCACTTTGGGAAGGTAGAGACCTGACATCCATGTAACACTCCAACACCTGAGTTCCCTTTCTTACTGCACCAGGATAAGTTATAGAACCATGGAACTGCTGAGGTGCGAAGAGACCTTTGAGATTGAGTCCAACCATTCACCTAGAGCTTGCAATCCTACCACTACTGCTAGGTCACTGCCACTAAACCATGTCATAGGATCATGGAATCATGAAACTGTTGAAGCTGGAAGAGACCTTTAAGACTGTGAAGTCCAACTGCACACCTAGAGCTCACAATCTCACCACTACTGGCACCTCCCAACCCAGCATTCTGTGATGTACTGCTAAGCCACTACCACCAATCCAGATCACTCAGCACCACATCCTCATGTCTTTTAAGCATGCCTAGAGATGGGGACTCCACCACCTCTTTGGGCAGCCTGTTCCAATGCCTGGATATTCACACAGTATCACAGTATCACCAAGGTTGGAAGAGACCTCAAAGATCATCATGTCCAACCTGTTACCACAGACCTCAAGACCAGACCATGGCACCAAGTGCCACATCCAAACCTGCCTTGAACACCTCCAGGGATGGTGACTCCACCACCTCCCTGGGCAGCCCATTCCAGTAGGGAATGACTCTCTCAGTGAAGAATTTTCTCCTCACCTTGAGCCTAAACCTCCCCTGGTGCAGCTTGAGACTGTGTCCTCTTGTTCTGGTGCTGGTTGCCTGAGAGAAGAAAGCAACCTCCTCCTGGCCACAACCACCCTTCAGGTAGCAGTAGACAGCAATAAGGTCTCCCCTGAGCCTTCTCTTCAGCAGGCTAAACAATCCCAGCTGCCTCAGCCTCTCCTTGTAGGGCTTGTGCTTGAGGCCTCTCATTCCTGCAGAAAATTCTTAATTTCCAACCTAAACCTCCCCTGTAACAATTTCAGGCCATTTCCTCTCCTTCTAGCACATGAAACCAGGGAGAAGACACCAATCCCACTTCACTCCAACCTCCTTTCAGAGAGTTGCAGAGAGCCAGGAGGTCTCCCCTCAGCCTCCTTTTCTCCAGACTAAACACTCCTCATTCCTTCAGACATTCCTCACAGATTTGTGTTCAAGGCCCTTCATCTACATCATATTTAATGGTGAAAACCTGACTTAAAACAACAAAAGGCTTCCAGCCTGGAGATAAGCCAAGCCTGACAGTCTCCCTCAATTATTAAAACACTGATCTTGAGCTGACACTTGTAGAAACACTGCCATCAACATGAAAGAGCCCTTAATCTTCTTCTGTCTCCTCACAATACCCAGCACTGAATGCTTTCATGTGGGGCTGACTGGAATGCTTCATTTGATACAAAATGAGGTTATGCTGCTGGCTGTATGCAGCAGCCTCCCACTGCCTGAGCAGAGAAAAGTCTCACTGAATCATGGAATTGGTTGGAAGAGCCCTCCAAGATCATCAGGTTCAACTGTCAACCCCACATGACCCAGGTCATGGCCCCAGGTGCCATGTCCACACATTTGCTGAACACCTCCAGGGATGAAGACTCTACCCCTTCCCTTGGCAGCTTGTTGCAATGCCTGACCACTCTTGCAGCAAAGAAGCTTTTCCTAATATCCAACCTAAACCTCCCCTGGAACAATTTCAGGCCATTTCCTCTTGTTCCATCATCTGTCTTCTGGGAGAGGAGACAGATCCCACCTCACTCCAACCTCCTTTCAGAGAGCTGTAGAGAGCCAGAATGTCTCCCCTCAGACTCCTTTTCTCCAGACTAAACAAGCCCAGGTCCCTCAGCTGCTGCTCACCAGCCCTGTTCTCCAGACCCTTCACCAACTTTGTTGTCCTTCTCTGGACCTGCTCCAGCCCCTCAATGTTCTTCCTGGAGTGATGGGCCCAAAGCTGAACCAGGGTTTGAGGTGCCTATCAAAGCAAGGAGATAGCCTTTCCTCTGGAGACCGTGCCCTCATGTGAAGGCTTTCTTCTCCTTCCAGCAACACAAACCTTAGCACTCTATGCTAAACTCAACAGGACAAACAGAAGGGCCTGAACCACCTCCTCCTGACCCAAATCACACAGGCACAAACCTGCAGCAAACTTTTGAAGACATCTTCTTATAGTTGTCCAACTTCTCAGTCCCTTTAGGGTCCTAACCTACCATAAATCTCCCATTCTTAGGCTGCAACACTTCCAGCTTGGCTACAGGTTGTGAAACGACTGAGGACTTGAGGTCCAGAGATGTGACCCCACATGCCCAGTATGACATTTACCACTCAGTTTTCTGGTCCCAGGTGACAAAGAAGTGCTAGGACAGAGCAGGAGTTTCGCCAGCAGTGAGGTTCCATAACAAGAGAAGAGAGACATTTGACAAATACCTCTTCCAGGTCATCCTCAGGTGTGCAAGGGGTTTGATCCGTCCGGTCAGTTTGGTATGAGATAGAGGAACCATCAGACTCCAAGGAAGCTTCTTCATCGTAGCCAAAAAACGTCTCCACCACTGGCTTCTGACAGAGAGAAGGCATCAGGGAGAGCAGCCCTGGCAGAGCTGCCATGGCTGTGCCAGGCCAATGGCATCAGGGCGACAGTGGTGACATTGGACATGTGGCTGCCACCACCTGTGCTGTGGTTTAAGGAGCTAGAGAGGCTCTCTAACTCTTCAAAGGAGCTAGAGAAAAACTCATAGAATGGTAAGGTTGGAAGGGACCTCAAGGATCATCCAGTTCCAACCCCCTTCCATAGGCAGGGACACCTCCCACTAGCACAGGTCACTCAAGGCCTCCTCCAACCTGGCCTTGAACACCTGCAGGGAGGGAGCAGCCACAACCTCCCTGGGCAACCTGTGCCAGTGTCTCAAGGAGGACTGGACAGAAATAGAGAAGATCATTGGAAGTTTAAAAGCAAAGTGCCATTTGTAAACTGCCTGCTGCAGAGCAAAGCAAATACAACAACAAGAGATCCACAGGCCACAGTTCTCCAGAACCTCCTCAGGCCAAAGCCTCCACAAAGCTCCCTCCAAAACTAAGTCAAAATCTCAGGTCTGAATGCCTCCTCCCCTCCTTACCTCCCTGCTCCTGCCCCCAACCCCGCAGGTTGAAATGATGCAGCTTAAAATTAGTTCGGCCCAGGCTGCTAGCAGGTCTCAAGGCCAAAAAACCCTTCTGCACAGCAAAACAGGAGATCAGGGAGCAGTGCTGGGAGGGAAGCAGGGACAGAAGACAGGGCAGGAACTAGCTGTGCCTGCACTGGAGATGCAGGCAGTGTGGGAATGAAGTCACAAGAGATTATCATTTCCTGCCCACCTTGGGTGTGCTGCACCTCCTGGAGGTCTCTAACTGTGGTTTTTGAAGCACCCACGTTGAAGCACAACAATCTGGGATTTGAACATACCCACCTCTGGAGGAACCTCAGCTCCAGGGTACTGGACAATTCTCACTCTTCTGCCCCTTGAAGAGTTGGCCTACTTATGCCCATGTATGTACATCTAAAGGGTCTTCACCCCATGACGGAGCTCCAGTGGCAGCCAAACCCATTCTAGATGCTCAGCTGCCCTGTTTGCTACCAAGTGCCAGTGTCCAGCCTCAAATCTCCTGCCTTATGGGAATGTGTCCTGTGATTTCTGTTTGTGTGCTCAGCCTGAGGCAGGAGTTGTTAACCCATCATCTCCCCCACCAGATCCCTGCTGCCACTACCACAGGATGTGTCAAATGTGCAAGAAATGTTCTGCTGGGGAAGGTGAAGCTCCTCACCACAAAGCTGGTTTTACAGGCTGAAGAAGTCCATTTCCCCACTCCAAGATGCTTTCTCTTTAAGAGGGTGAGGGCAGTGGTGGTAAAAGGAGGCTTGCTGTTAGAGCCTGAAAGCTAAAGGTGACCTTCCAAACACAGTTCTAAGGTAGTTTTGGTTGTTGATTAACAGAAACATTTCTAGATTTCCACAGAATACCAGGTTGGAAGGGACCCCAGGGATCATCTGCTCCAACCAATGTGGCCTTTTGGTTTTCATTTGCAGCAGGTAACTTCCCACATCTCTCTCTTCCCTGTTGCCCTTTGCAGGTTGACAGGAGTTGAGGAGTTATCTGCCATCACCCTCAGTCCATTAGTGATAGATTCAATAGCTCCAACATCACCTTAATCCTTCCTGGGTAGAGCAGTGCTTGCTCTCAGGTCCCCAACACTACACCTCAGGATGGCATCAGTGTTAACACTGATATGAACATCTTATCAGTCATTCATTAACCAACACCCTCCTCCTGCCTCAATCACAGAATCACTAAGGT
>VWYK01127875.1:10592-26223 GCA_013399775.1 Semnornis frantzii | reverse complement strand
AACTGAAGTGATTCTATGATTTCATGTTTTGTTTTGCCATCTGTAGAAAACAGTCTGCAATGTTTCCTGGTCTTTTCTCCATGTTTGCCTTCCATGATGACATGCAGGCTGCACACTTTGCAGGACTAAATGTTCTTCTGCAACGTCATCGCTGGCAAACACAGTAAAGAGACACAAAAAGGCGTTTGAAGAGGACAAGCAGATTCTTTTCAGAGAAAATGGAGGGGGGGGTGGGTGTAGCCTATGAACTACAATGTTACAGCATCAACCTCTTCTTTAATCTGGCATCTTGAAGAGCAGCATTAAGAGTCAACATCTAAGTCTACCATCTTCCCTGTGACTTCAGTTACTTGGAAGGAGCTGAGGCTCTTCCTACAAGGAAGATTTTCATGGAACAGGATTAGTTTTCACATTCCTTGTTTCAGAGAGGTTTTTCCCACTATATAGCAGGCAATTTGAAGTGAACCATCTAAATCTTTATATAGTAGCTAAAGGGGTTCCTGGAGTCTATGTAAGAATTCATTTTGTCTTCAAGATTATTGAGTCAAAAGGGCTGGAAGTTCTTGCAAACTGACTTTTGCAGTTATGTGGTATCTCTCTCAACCCTGTGAATGCATCCTGCTCCTCCCACCCTTCCTGCTGGGTGCTCCAGTGTATCAATATCATCAGAGTGGTCCTGATACATAGATGGGAAAACCTTCTTTCACTAAAATGATTCCCTGGTCATGGTTCAAGGACTTGGAAATACAGACATAGACCAGACTTACTTTTTCTTTGTTGACTTGGGATCCCAAATATCTCCAAATATCAAGATAGTTAATATGTCATGACCTTCTAGAACATGACAGGATAACCATACTCATCTAATATTAGCTTCAGAAAAAAATTAACATCCATGCTGATCTCTCTGGCTTCATCCCACCCGCGGCAATGTAGACTTCTAAGATGGGTGATGTGAAGCACAGATAGGGGAATCTCTCCACCTCCACTGACTGAAGAGACCCTGAAGGAAGAGACTCACTCAAAGGTGGCCAGCTGCTGTTGAAATAGGAGACACAAGAACTTTGCAGCAGGACACATAACACTTTCTAGTTGGGTGTTGACCAAGACTATGCTTTCCCTTTTATGAAGAATAAGAAACTGCACTACAGATCCCAGCTTCACTCTGCTCTTGCCAAGTCTAGGATGAAGTTCAAATCATGAAGGAGAATCAATCATGCTTAACCAGAAACAGAGAGGTCAGAGTCTTGTGTGTCCTTTTGCATCTTTTGCAGATGTTCTCCCAAGTGTCCCATAGCACATACAGGATACAGTGACATAATGACAACTTCCTTTGGCCCCAGAAACTTCAGCAAAGCTCTCCTCACAACGAGGGCATTCCCACCATGTTGGTTACAGAGCTAGTAGTGAGCATGCTGGAGCAGGTCCAGCCCAGCCTCCTGTTCTTCCCAGAATTTCCTTTTATTGTTAACCTCAACAGTGTGAAATACAGCCCACAGGTGGAATGTTCTTCTGAACCTTCCACTTTCTAACCAGCAGCCCTTTTTCATGATGTGTATCCCCTTCCATGGAAGGAGAGATCCAAGTTGCCTCCTTGGTTGACTCTTATTTTAACTTTTAAAAAATAGCTCTGCCTTGCCGTGAACTGGCTTGCACTTGGCACTGAGCTGAATGCTCCAAACCCTTCTGCATGTCTCTGCAGTGGCTTCAGATCTTCAGCCCTTCCACGTGCATGCACTATTGCACTGATTGCTTTGTATAAATATCTCTCTCAAATGCAGAAACACCAACAAAGCAGTCACATCTTCCACCTCCAGAAGCACAGAATGTCCACTTGTGATGCCCTGGAGGACCTCCGTGGCTGTCAGCTACTGGTCCTAAAGGATAAGTGCCTCCTCAGGTTGCTAAGAGACATCTGTAGTCGAACACCCAAAAAAAGATTGCTTGAATCACACTCCCCCCTTCATCTGTGCCCCAGAAGTGGTAGCATTCCAATAAAGAGCAAAGGATTGTTGTGGGCTGGATGTCCATCCCTCCATGCTCCTAGATCCATGCTGTAATCCTCATGCATTCTGCTGCAAGGACTTCCAGAAAGAGGTGAGCAGCCACACAATCATAGAATCATAGAACTGTTTTGGCAGAAAAAGGCCTTTAAGATCAGTCCAACCATTATCTAGCTCTACCAAGTCTGGTGCCAAACCATGTTCTTCTGCACCACATCTCTGTGTCTTTTAAACGCCTCCAGGGATGGGGATTCAAAGACCTTCCTGAGTAACCTGTTCCAGTGTTTGATAATTCTTTCAGGGAAAATGTTTTTTCTAATGTCCAACTGAAACCTCCCTTGATGCAACCTGAGGCCATCTCCTCTCATCGTATAACTTGCTAGTAGGAAGAAGAGACCAACTCCCACCTCACTATGACCTCCTTTCAGGTAGTTGTAGAGAGCAACGAGGTCTCCCCTCGGCCTCCATTTCTCCAGGATGAACAACCCCAGTTCCCTCAGCTGCTCCTCCCCACACTCATGCCACAGATTACTGGGCAGTTATTGCCTAAGTTATTATTTTTCTTCTTTATCTCTCTACCTTGGTTTTTAGCTCTCCTCCCTTAGGACAACTTCATAACATCACCCTGCAGAGTAGGGGGTAAGTGGGCATGTGCATAGTGCAACACAGGGGTGCACTGGTAGAGCTCCCTCCTTCAGGCTTCTCTCAGAGGCAAAACTGACATTTTTATAACAAAAAAACTCCCCCAACAGCACAACCAACATCTATGAGCTGAATCCCTCCTCTTGTGGGTCACAAAGAGCTGAGGTAACTGTTGCAGAAAACAGGGCTGTGTCTGGTGTAAAATACCAAGGCAAAGAGCTGTGAATGTTGCTGATTCTCCTTTGAGGTGCCTGGGAACAATCACAAAATGCCAGCTCCCCAGGTATCTAATTAGCATCCTTAACCCAGACAAGAGGATGTGGTTTTATCCTGTGCTGGGGCAGGGATGCTCTCCCAGACTTGTTTGCAGAGCATCTAGTAAAAGACAGCTTTGAATCCATTTGAGCTTTCTTAGATCAAACCAAAACACAAGAATGGATATTCCTTAGCTCTAATAAGTCCCATTTCATGGCCAGTGTCCCAGGTTAAAAGCAGAATCTTTCTCTACTGGTATGAAGTTGTAGGCAGAGTCCCTTCAAGGTCCCTTGATCTCAAGTGGTTGAAGTGTTTGCACAAGGTTTCCTGGCAACAATTTCCCGGTGTCTGGGCAGTAGATTTGGAAAGGGCTTATGCTAAATCAACTGTGACTCTGCATTTGGAATAACCTGGGTTAATAACTCCTGCCTAACCAGTCCTTCAAGAAGGCCAATGAAGCTAGTGAAGGGTCTGGAATACATGCCTAATGAGGAATGGCTCAGGAAGCTGGGATTGCTTAGTCTGAAGACGAGGAAGCTGAGGAGTGACCTTACTGCTCCCTGGAACTACCTGAGAGGAGGTTGTAGTGAGGTGGGTGTAGGTCACTTCTATCAAGTAAATACTGATAGGACAAGAGGAAATGGCTTTGAGTTTCTCCAGGGGATGTTTAGATTGGATATTAGGAAAAACTTCTTTACTGAAAGAATGTGCAGATGTTGGCACAGGCTGCCCAAAGACGTGGTAGAATCATCATCCTTGGAGGTATTAAAAAAAATCATCTAGACATGGCACTTCAGGACATAGTTTAGCAGTCATGCTAGAGTTGGGATGACAGTTGGACTTGATGATCTTAGAGGTCTTTTCCAACTGAAGTTATTTTATGATTCTAGACATGGACATTAGAGGAAAAGTTAGATTCTGGGAGGTGCTTTCTGGCCTGGATGATTCCATAATTCTATGATCCAGCACAGAACACTGGTACCTTTCTGCAGCAGGGGAACATACTGCACGTAGACTCTCTCCAAGGTGTGTTCATGTCATCACTTTGCTGACTGTTCTGGCATCATGCAGAGACAATGATATGGTCTCATCCTCAAGGTCTTTTCTCTCCCAGTTGCTTGGAATGCTCTGGGATGTCTTTGTTTTGCCAAACGTTATAAACAATGATCATGTTGGGTGTGTGCACCTGCAGAGCCCTGTAGCAATGGTGGGGGACTGGCTGGGCTGAGATTTCCCCTGTTATCCTCACCTTGTTTCGCCTTTTCCCCACCACACACTTGCCTGGACTTTTAATCACAGAATCATAGAATGTTTTGGGTGGGAAGGGACCTTTAAAGGTAGTCTAGTTGAGTGCTTCTATAGTGAGCAGGGACATCTTCAACTAGATCATAGAATCAGTGAGTTGTGAAGGCTGCAAAAGAACTCTGAGATCAATAGGTTGCTCAGAGCCTTGAACAACCTTGAATGTTTCTACCACCTCTCTGGGTGATGATATCTGTGGTGTCTTGGTTCAAGCAGTCTTTGAAGGACTTTAAATGTCACGCAGGGTATGGTTTCAGCAGCAAAACTCATGACTACACCAGCAGCAAGGTCCAGCCACTCCCTGTTTTCTCCATTACTGTAATCAAGCCAAATTCAGTAAACTTCTGTTTATTTATTGTGGTGGATTCGTTTGCAGCTCAAGAGCTTCAGTTCTCTTCTTCCTTAGAGTTAAGTATTTTGTCCATATGTTGTGATGCCAACAGCAATTTTCCTGTCTCCTCTGTGTTTCTCCAGCTGGGAAATGTAGAACTTGTATCTTCATTCTTACCAATCATTTGATGATGATCTAAGACTGACTTCCTTCCTTCCCCTGCCTCAGAAAGACACTGCCCCACCCAGGAGTCACACAGTATCACAGTATCACCAAGGTTGGAAGAGACCTCAAGGATCATCAAGTCCAACCCATGACCACAGACCTCAAGACTAGACCATGGCACCAAGTGCCATGTCCAAACCCACCTTGAACATCTCCAGGGATGGTGACTCCACCACCTCCCTGGGCAGCCCATTCCAGCAGTGAATGACTCTCTCAGTGAAGAACTTTCTCCTCACCTTGAGCCTAAACTTCCCCTGGTGCAGCTTGAGACTGTGTCCTCTTGTTCTGGTACTGGTTGCCTGAGAGAAGAAAGCAACCTCCTCCTGGCCACAACCACCCTTCAGGTAGTTGTAGACAGCAATAAAGTCTCCCCTGAGCCTCCTCTTCACCAGGCTAAACAATCCCAGCTCCCTCAGCCTCTCCTCATAGGGCTTGTGCTCGAGGCCTCTCACCAACCTCGTTGCCCTTCTCTGGACACATTCAAGTACTTCAATGTCCTTCTTAAATGGAGGGGCCCAGAACTGAGTCCACCAGCTACTGTCAAGATCTATGCCAAGAAACGAGTCTGACTGATGCAGTTTAACAGTTGTCCATCAACCACTCCAAACAAAACTGAAACGTGCTGTGATTTGTACCTGTGGTCCTTAGGCTGCAGGGACTCAAGAGAGTTCTTTGTGCAACCAAGGTCCTTCTGTAATTCCCATTACTGCTGATGAGGATGACGCATTTCCACTAGCTGGATGAATGTCCCTTAAATTAATCTTCACTAAAACATGGGAGTAGGGAAATAAGAGGGAAGCAGTGTTTCAATTCACTTCCAGTTTGTTTTTAAAGAGAGGAGAGTTCCACGCAAAATATTTTGTTAAATTTCACCATTAAATAAGAAGAAGACCCAATGAGTTTATGTGTTAAAAGCTTTAGGTCTTGGAAATAATAACATTATCTAACATTTAATTTATCTACTGCATGTGCTCTCTGTAAACTTCACAAACCTTTCACAGGCCCACTGCTGATTTGTTATTCTTGTTGAGGTGCAGGATGCAATTTACAGCTTGCAATGGGGAAACTGAGGCATTGGAATGGAAAAACAGATGTTAAAAATTACTATCAGTATTAGAACTGAGACTTAGGACTGGCACTCACCTCACCTGCCTACAGTGACACACCTGGCCTAGCTTGGATTCCCACTGATTAAATGAATTTCACTCCAATAAAATATACTTCTTCCCTTAATCTACTCCAAGTAAATGCCAGTGTAAGGATTGGAGGAGCTGGAGTGATGCAGGATTTACACCAGCTCTGCCATGGCAATATCCCAGAGAGGAATTCTGAGGGAGTAAAGAAGCTGTATGTGGTGATTCCTGTCTCAGCAACCCACAGTTTGCACCAGACATTAGTGAAACAGCTCACAAGACAAGCTGGGACCAACAAGCCCGTAGCTGACACTGAAGCAGGGGAAAGAGCATGGATGTTCTGATGGTATAGAACCATTTGACTGCCTCTTCGCTCCGTATTTTTCCACCACGTCTGAATAAGCACAAGGGAAAACAGGAGGACATGAACAGAATTACTTGCATTCTAGGACATGACTAGAGAGATGAACAAACAGGCTGCTTGACTCCACCCAACCATTAACCCTCTCATCCCAGCTCCCAGCTCATTGCAACATTCAGCAATCCTCACTGTCCCCTATGAGCATTACAATGCTCTAATCGTGTCCTAAATGCACCGTGCTGGAGAGGGACGACAAAACAAAATCACATGCAATAAACTCTCCCCCATCCCCTTGCCCAGTCCCAGCTTTGAATGATTCTCCTCTAATAATTCAATGAGCTTTGTTATGACAGGGCAATGCAGTTAATGGAGAGTGAAATGGAAGAAGAATGTGTGGAAGTTGCAGCTTTTATTTCTAAAACAAATAGTGAATTCCTCTGGGTGGCTGCAGCCCCAAACAATGATACAGGCTGCTGGACCTTTGAAGGTTGCCCTGGTAACTCTCAGACTGTTTCAGGGCAAATCCTTGTCCAAGAGGGAAGAGAAGATGGCAAAGTCTATGGGAAGAGATGCAGAGATGGTGTTCGGAGGAGGGTGTGCACCCAGGTGCGAAGCATGGAAGATATTTAGATTGGAGGAACATGCTGCACCCAAAGTCAAGACACAAAGGATCATCTTGGGAAATTCCCACAAAATCCAGGAGATCAGGACCTGGAGGAGTTCCCCTGCTCCATCCAGAAGGAAATAATATTGGTCTATTGTCAAGCAAAAGGAAGCAATCTACTCCAGGTCTATTTTAGAAATCTCCTATTAATCTTTTCCAGCCCACAGACCTCACAGGAATTTGTGGGGAGTATGAACAGAAAGACTTTGAGGCAGGAGTGATAAAATTGGCCACTCACTCTAGGCTTCAAAGAAGAGGTACCTGTATCTCCGCAAGGAAGGGAAGTAGGGAGAGAGGTGCTGAGGTCTTCTTCCTGGAATCCAGTGGAAGAACATGGGGGAACAGTTCAAAGCTGCACCAGAAGAGATTTAGTCTGGACATTAGGAATCATTTCTTTACTAAAAAGCTGGCCAATGCAGGAACAGGCTTACTAGAGAGGTAGCTGATGCCACAAGCCTGTCACTGTTTAAGAGGCATTTGGATAATGACCTGAATTGACAGGCTTTAATTTTTGGTCAGCCCTGCATTGGTCAGGTAGTTGAAGTAGATCATCTTTGTAGATCCCTTCCAACTGAAAGAATTTATTTATTCTGTTTAACTGGAGACATGCAGAGCAACAGATTTCCATCAGCGCCTATTTCCAGCAGTGGAAAATGTGTCTAGCTGCTTGTCTGCCCCTTGTAAAGGGCTGTTTTGGTTTGTTTGTTTGTTTGTTTTTCCCTGCATCACTCCCTCTTCCCTCTCAATACAAACCACTGGGCTCTCTATGAAGGCCAATGTAAACAAGATATGATATGAAACTTTCAGAGGCATAGAATCATAGAAGCACAGAACGGTTTAGGTTGGAAGGAACCTCAGAGGTCATCTAGTTCCGGTCCTTTAGCCCCAGTGGGGGGAAATTCTCCTCTCCATGTTGCCCTTTCCAAGGTACCTGCCATACAACAACCATTAATATTTCAGCCTCACATCTTCTCTCAGAAAACAAGTTTCTTTACCATGAAGACATCTCCACTTGTCAGGAAGACATCTGGACTTGCCACAATGACATCTGCAGTACCCGAGAAGCAACTTTGTGATGTCCTTCCTTTCCACTAATGATAACAGCAGCTTCAGTGCCACCACAAATGGAGATACCTACAATTACTCTGGAGACAAGGATACACAAGTGTGTTGGTCTAGACTCAAATCTACCCACAGATAGACATGTGTGTGTGCATCTATGTGTGGTCAAGATGGTGGCTGACCTCCTGGAGCATATGTTTTGTAGGAGGGTTAGCAACTTGTGAAAAATTAAATTCCTCACTTCTCAAAAACATTAAACTCAAGACATCAGAAATTATACCTAAGTCCAAAGCAAAGCGAAGGAAAAGAAGTCTTCCAAAACAGGTTCACAGTTGAGATCAGGAGCTTATATCGGAGTTGAGAGCCAAATCCAGATTTTTTTCCCAGCAATTCCAAAATAATTTTTGCCTCTTCATAGAATCATAGAATGGTAAGGTTGGAAGGGACCTCAAAGATGATCCAGTTCCAACCCCCTGCCATAGGCAGGGACACCTCCCACTAGTACAGGTCACTCAAGGCCTCCTCCAACCTGCCCTTGAATGCCTCCAGGGAGGGAGCAGCCACAACCTCCCTGGGCAACCTGTGCCAGTGTCTCACTACCCTCACTGGAAAGAACTTTCTCCTAACATCCAGTTTAAATCTCCCCTCTGCCAGTTTAAACCCATTGCCCCTTCTCCTGTCATTGCAAGATCTTGTGAATAATCCCTCCCCAGCCTTCCTGTAGGCCCCCTTCAGATACTGGAAGGCTACTCTAAGGTCTCCTGGAAGTCTTCTCTTCTCCAGGCTTCAGAGCCCCAACTCTCTCAGCCTGTCCTCACAGCAGAGCTGCTCCAGCCCTCTGAGCATCTTCGTGGCCTCCTCTGGACCCACTCCAACACTTCAATGTCCTTTCTGTGCTGGGGGCTCCAGAACTGCACACAATACTCCAGATGGGGTCTGATGAGAGCAAAGGGGCAGAATCCCCTCCCTTGCCCTGCTGCCCACACTGCTCTTGATGCAGCCCAGCACTCGGTTGCTATCTGGGCTGCATGCACACTGCAGGCTCACGTTGAGCTTTTCATCAACCCAGACCCCCAGGTCCTTTTCCTCAGGGCTGCTCTGCAGCCATTCACTACCCAGCCTGGATTTGTGCTTGGGATTGTGCCTACCCAGTGCAGGACCTTACACTTACTTGGCCTTGTTGAGAGGCCATGGGAGTTTGGGAAACTGCAGCTGGCACTGTGAGTAGTATCTCAGGATCCTCTCACCATTCTCAGCACGATTCCTGCTGCCAAGGTAAACTGCATTTTGGTTCTTTCTGCTAAGTCAGGACCAGGCTAAGGTACAAACCCTAAATGACACTACTCACTTCCTATCTCCTGAAATATGTGAGAATTGCTTCAACTCCCCATTCTGTGCACACCATAACTTTCTGCCTGTTTGTTTGTGTTGGGTTTTTTTATAGAATCATAGAATTGTTTTGGTTGGAAAAGACTTCTCACATGATTCAGCTGTCAACCCAACACCACCATGACCACTAAACCATGTCCCAAAGTGGCATGTCCACACCTTTCTTGAATACCTCCAGGAATGGTGACTCCACCACCTAGCTGGACAACTCGTTCTGCCACCTGATCAACCTTTCAATAATGATTTCTTTCCTAATAGCCAATCAGCCAATCTAAACCTTCCTGGGCACAACTTCAGGCCATTTCCTCCCATCCTGTCACCTGATACTAAGCAGAAGAGACTGACCCCCACCTCACTGCTACTTCCCTCAGGGACAGCCTCTTTTCCTCACTTCAGATCTAGTTGCAAGCTCCACTCTGTCAGTAGCGTCATTTCTTTGAAGCTGTATGTCAGGCAGACATCAAACCATGAGTATTTTTGTCTCTCAGTGAAGGGAGGGTAGTTTGGGTGGTTATTATTTTTTTTTTTTTCACTTTCCTTCCTTGAAACGGCCACTGCTGATCTTCACCCCAGGAGTCCACGTGGTGTTTTCCGCACTCTTATTCAACACCAGAGGCAAAAGCCCTGTGCACTGCTCTTCTTCTTCCCCTCTTAATCCCAATTTTAAATTCCAAACATTGTTACTTTATGCCCCATCACATAAGGAAGATAGGTGATGGCATTCGATAAAATCAGATTACTGCCAAGTTAAATGATCCTAAGCTGGATTTCAGCCCAAGGATTTTCATCCTGTGAAGCTTTTCCTTGGTCGTTTTTTTTGCGAAAAGAGGTAAATATTGCAAGGATGCCTGGAGATGTCAGTCAAATGTTATGATGAGTCTGGACACCGTTGAGAAGAAATCACATGGTACAGAGTAGAAAAAGCTTTCTTTGGAAGTTTGAGGTATTTCCTCTGCTATTTTTTCCTCTACTATTTTTTTCTTTACAGGTTCTACTTGCTGTGCTGTATTTCCTCTGCTATTTTCTCTTCTCCTTTGTCCACTTTACTTGTAACTGCAGAAGAAAATGTTTTTTTCCATCGTCTCTAGGGAATCATGAAAGCCTCTTATGGTTTGTTCAACAAAGAAGTCTTGTGTCACGTGAATTACTGGAATAGGTTGCTCAGAAACATGGTCGAGGCCCCATCCCTGGAGACACTGAGGGTCAAACTTGATGGGGCCGTGAGCAACCTGATCTAGTTGAGATGTCCCTGCTTACTGCTTACCGACCTTTGAGAGTGCCTTCCAACTCCAACCATTCTATGATTCTATATGAAGCCTTCCTCCTCCTAAGATTCATCCCATCTGTGTTACATACCTTAAAACCACCGGCTCTCTGTTCTGCTTTTTCACAGTCTTAGACAAATATTTATCTTGGACAGTAGGCACAAGGAAACAGGTATAACCGAAAGAGTGTGCATTTCCCATCAACGTTTGTCCCGGTTGCCTTTTAAACCATGACAATATAATGCAAAAAGACATCTGGCTGAGTAAGCCCTTGAGATTTTAAATACTTTTAATAATCTTAATAACACATTTTAGAGTAAATTTGTTATCTCTTTGTCCCTGTTTCTCAGGCAGGTAGACAGACCATTCTCCAAAGAGTTTCTCTGCACCTTTAAGCTGTGTCTTTTCACATTCAGTGTTGATAGTGAAAGCCTTTGCAGAATTTCCTGACTCTCTGAGGCTGGTATTTAGGAAAACCTCCAAAACTGGGACATTTGTGATGAAGCTTTCAGTTTGCATCCACAGAACGGCTGAAGCTGGAAGAGTCCTTTGAGATCACAGCCATGAGATCTCAAAGCTCACAAGAGGGCACGAAGATGCTCAGAGGGCTGCAGCAGCTCTGCTATGAGGACAGGCTGAGAGAGTTGGGGCTCTGAAGTCTGGAGAAGAGAAGGTTTCCAGGAGACCTTAGAGTAGCTTTCCAGTATTTGAAGGGTGCCTACAGGAAGAACTGGGAGGGGCAATTTACAAGGTCTTGCAATGACAGGACAAGGGGCAATGGGCTTAAACTGGAAGAGGGGAGATTTAAACTGGATGCCAGGAGGAAGTTCTTTGCAGTGAGGGTAGTGAGACACTGGCACAGGTTGCCCAGAGAAGTTGTGGCTGCTCCCTCCCTGGAGGTGTTCAAGGTCAGGTTGGAGGAGGCCTTGAGTGACCTGTACTAGTGGGAGGTGTCCCTGCCTATGGCAGGGGGTTGGAAGTGGATCATCTTTGAGGTCCCTTCCAACCTTACCATTCTGTGGTTCTGTGATCATTCATTTCAACTGCTGCCTTAGAGCACACAATCCCACCACTACTGCTAAGATACTACCATTAAACCAGGTCCCTCAGCACCACATCCATGGGTCTTCTAAATACCTCCAGGGATGGTGACTCCACCACCTCTGTGAGCAGCCTGTTCCAACGCCTGAAAACGTTTCTGTGAATAATTTTTTTGTCATACCCAAGCCGAACCTCCCTTGGCACAAGTTGTCCTGTCACTTGTTGCACTAAGAGGCAAACCTCCATCTCTCTCCAACACAATTTGAGGTAGTTGGAGAAGGCGATGAGGTCTCCCCCCCACCTCTATTTCTCTGGGCTGAACAGCCCAAATTCCCTCAGCTATTCCTCACAGACTTGTGTTCAAGGCTCTTCACCAGCTTAGTTGCTCTCCTTTGGCCATTCTCCAGCACCTCAATGTCCTTCTTGGAGTGAGTGGCCTAAAACTAAACACAGCATTTGAAGTGCAGCCTCACTAGTGCTGAGTGCAGGGAGATAATCACAACCCTAAACCTGATGGTCACACTATTCCTGATGCAAGCCAGGATGGTGCACATCTTTGAGTGTAGAAGTGTTTAACTCTTTCTGTGAACCACCAATGCCTTTTTGACACCCCCAGAAGCATCCACTTTCCCAAGTTGGGGCTTTTTCTGACCTTTTCCCCAAGCTGATGGTTAGACATTGGAGTGTGGTAAGTTTTGATATCCAGCTTCTGAAGCAGTCATGCTGAATATCACTTCTTTATTTTCTTTTTCCCTTCAGCTGCTCATGATTCATAGCCTTGATCTGATACACTCTTAGTAATTATCCCCTTTGAGACAGAGATGAGAGGCAGATTCAGGGTCAAGGCAAGTAGGCAAGGCAGAGTGACAGAAGTGGTGTAAGTCCTTTCTTCTTGGACCCCTTTGGAAAAGCAAGCTTAGCTTAGTAAATTAATCAAGTGTCCCAAGGAGAGGCCGTGCTGTTATTTTAGCCACCGTGGCCAAGCAACCAAGGCTTGCAGCAAGGGAGGACTTGCATGATCATGGAGTGAGAAGAAACACCCAGCACAGATGGTAGAGATGTTATAATTTGAATACTCAGTGAACACTACAAAACTAAAGGAAGTTTTCTGCACAGCGTCCACTCTCCCACTCCAGTGGCTCTGCTTCTTATCTTGGAAGGCAAAAGAAGGTCCAACAAGCACACTGAGAGCAGACTCCTGCTGAGAACTGATAAAGCTCCTGTGTAAGTGGCAAGGTGTCTGTTCTGGTAATGTAAAAGAAAACTTACAACTAGATCAGCAATTTTAAAAAGATTTAGGCTTCAAACGATTAGAGAGTGAAGACTCTTTTTTTTCTCACAAGGCCAAAGGACCAGCACAGCACAGATCTGCTGATGGGGTCAGTCAGATGATTTTGCTTTCTTCTTAATTCTCAGAATAATCACTGCAGAGTAAAGCCAATGGCTGTGGAAGGCAGCCTGGTTTTTGAGTGAGTTGCAGGACACTTCATAGAACTTTAGAACCGTAGAATCCTAAGTTTGGATTGGAAGGAGCCTTTAAAGGCCATCTAGTCCAAGTCCCTGCAGGGGTGATCAGAGCCCTGTCCACCCTCACCTGGAATGTTTCCAGGGTTGAGGTTTCTACTGCCAGTCTAGACAACCTGTTTTTCCTGGGAAGGAATCCCAGGCCAGCCATGGGCTGTAGGACATTAGCAGTTCTGAGTCAGCCAGGACACAGGTGTACCCCAGACCGTGAGCATCACACTCAGTATAAAGGAAGAAGCTAAGAAGTTTACTGAGAAGGGAACCTTCTGCTTGAGCCTCCTGCTTGGGCTTCCTCTCACATTTCTCCTCCTCATCCCTTTCCTGCTCTTGAGAACTGTCTTCCTGGACATTACTACTGCTGCACCTTTGCTGGGCTGAGTATAATTTCATATACTTTGCGTTGGCCTTGGTACCAACTTGACTATTTCATTAAACCCATTTTCATTTCAAGCTGTGGTTCTCCTTTTCCCGATTCCCCTTCCCTGTTGGGGAGGGGTTATCAGGTGATATAGCAACTGCTATGGCCTCAGATATGGGTTAAATGTTGACACAGAGAGGGGGGGGAGGGAATGTGCTCTGTTATTAAAATTATTCTGCAGGGAGGGAAGGAATTGCCTCTCCAGTACTGGTGAGGTTAATGACATGCATCAACTCATCCATTTTTTTATTGCAACTCCAGTTTTCTGCCTCTTAGGTACTGTGTGATGCAGACTGGTAGCAAGAAGAGGTGAGGCTGGGCTGGGGGACATGGGTTGTCTCACTACACAGAAGCTAGAATCAGGACGAGGAGCCTTTTCTGGGGACAGCTTTCAAAACAGGTAGGGAAAGCAACTAAGCTTTCTACTAAGGTAGGGAGAGCAAACGAAGCCAAGCTTCTTCTCAAGTCTTCCCAAGGTGGCCTCACAACAAGAAGAATGTCTGTCTTGAACTGAAGGTATCAAGAGAACCAAATCTGAGTAGTCTTTGGAGCAAAGGTTTTTACCACCTCTGGATCTGGGCTGGGAAGGTTCATGGTTTATCTGGATCTGCCAGTGCGAGGGGGAGGATTCAGAGCAAAGCTCTGAGCTTATTTTTAGTCTCCTTATAGCTGCAGTGAATGTTCCTTGCCTGAGCCTTAGATAAAAACTTTCAGCACCCTTCCCTCTTGACACAAACAATGCAAAGATCTGATAATATTCTGTCTTTAGCATTTTGGGCATGTTGCTTCCTTTGAGACATTCTCAACCCTTTCTTGGAAAACATCTGCAAATGTACACTCATTTATTTGAGTAATATTTGAAAGTACATGTGGATCCAAAGCCTGGGTGTGAGCACTATGCCCAGTTTCTGGCTCTAAAAGTGAACAGAGGTGCCACAGTGCCAGCAACGTAGTGTTCCCGCCCCAGCAAGCCTGCAACTATGCATCTCCAAGGTCTTCATCATCTGCTCCCAGGGCTTCACATGTCACTAAGGGGAAAGAGGAGGGATCTGGGGAATTTTGCACCATCATAGAATGCATTGCAGACAACAATCCCAAATTAGCCTCCCTTCCACATACAAACCCCAAATCAAGCCCTAGTCATGGCTAGAATCTCAAATTAAACCCTGTCTAGATTTAAATCCCTGAATAACCCTCATATAGATGGGAATCCAAAATCAAACCCAAATGATCTGGACAAAAATTCCAAATCTACCCCCAAATGTCCATCCTGATTAAAAATATCAAATCCCATGCAGATGGGAATCCCAAATTGATCTCCAAGTCCCTAAACAGATGAAAATCACAAATCACTGCTCATGTGGATGGGAATCTGAAATTGATCTGTGAATCTCCATCTAGGTGGACCCCCCAGATTCCTCCCCAAGGCCTCATCCTGACAAAAAAACCCCTAACAATCTACCCCAGGGTGCCATTCTGAGGAGCACCCCTAATCCCTCCCCATACAGGTGAGAATCTCATCCCAACCAACTCCCAAGCACCTACCAAGCTGAAAAAATAAAATCTACCCTCAAATCAAATGAAACTCCCAAATCCACACACATCCTTCTCCTCCTCCTCCCCAAGTCCCTAGCTCTAACAAAATCCCCAAACATCTCCATGCAGGGAGGAATCTCAAACTATCCTCACTCCTGATATTCCAGTTTTAACCCCAAATATCCACATTAAAGTAGGATTTGAAGATCCCCACCCTCAAAACTTCATTACAACTAAACCTCCAAATCTTCTCAAGCCCCAATCCTAGCAAACCCCCAAATCCCCCTATGCATCTGAGAACCCCAAATACCTGCCAAACCCTAATTCCAGTGAAATCTGCACAAACCTCCATCTCAACGAATACCCCAAATCCTTCCCAAACCCCCACCCCAATGAAACCAAATCCTCCCTAATCTTCCAAGTTCAACTAAACACCCCAGTCCCCTCCATGCAGAGGGGAACCTCACATCCCCGCAATGC
>VWYK01127875.1:0-10441 GCA_013399775.1 Semnornis frantzii | reverse complement strand
GGAGGGCAGCGGCCGCACCTCCCGCCCCAGCGGGGAGAGCGCCGGGAGCCGCGGCGGATACGGCCGCGCAGAGCACCATGCGGGCACCGCTGCTGCTGCCGCTGCTGCTGCTCGGTAAGTGCCACCTCCCTGGCTGCTCGAATTCTCCCCTCCGTCAGCTTTTTGCCCCACTTTTTTACCGTCTCCTTCCTTTCCTCCGCCTTCTCCTCTCCTTTTTGCCTCCCTTCCCGTTTCCCCCGGTTTTTCCTATTTCCCTGAAAGGCGGAAAATCAATGGAGAGGGAGAAGGAGGGGGATGCTGATTGTCCCTCCGCTCCCCGCAGCTTTCTGCTTCCAGGCTGATCAACCCTCTTATTTAGAAGCTGAGCACATCCAACCCTCCGCGGCAGCTCAACTTGGGGCGCAGGAGCCGCAGTGTTTGTTTCTGTCTGCGACGGTAGGAGCTGAACAGCGGTTGCTTCAGCTGCTTCGGGGCTTTGGGGTCTTGGGAGAGCGATGTGCACGCATCGAGCCTGACAAACCTCTTTCGGCTCTCATCCAAGCCTCACACCACTTTGGGGTTCCACCTGAGCCTCGTGACCCTCTTACGTCTTCCAGTTTGATCATCACAACACTTTTTTGGGACCCCACCAGAGCCTCTCACCCCTCTTCTGGGTCCCATCTGAGCCTCTCCTTTGAGGTCCTGCCAAGCAAGGGGAGACCTTTGGTTTGGTTTGGTGCAGCTGCTCTTGCAGGAGTCCAGCGTGCCAGGTGCTGCACGTATTGATTGTGGGCCCTCAGCTTCGCTTTCTGAAATTTGTGTGGGGAAAGAGGGGGGCAAAAACTGGTGGGAGACAGCACTTCCCTGATGCAAGTTTGATGGTGGTGCTGCAGAAAGGATAAACTTCTGGAGATCCTTTGCTGTGGGGCAGCTGTGGAGTTGTGTGGGATGCATCATGCGGGGTTAAGGGTGGTGTGGAAATGGTGCAGCAGCAGGTCTGGTTCTTCGGGCGGGGGGGTGCGTTGGAGTCACTTGCCATGATTTGTACCAAAATGTAATGGGGAAAGGAAATGCACTGATTAGTTTAAAAGTGAATAAAAACAGGGAGGAGTGGTGTATTTTCTTCCTTGTATTCAGGGAAGGTGAGGGAAGGAGGAAGTAAAATAAAATAAAATAATAAATGAAAATTAAAATCAAACAGGAGAAGGTGAAATATCTCTGTGGGTCGTGGCTCCCAGCAGAGCCTCTGCTGAGCTGAATGTGCTTTTATTTGTGGTAACAAAAGCTCCGGGATGCTCCACAGCTCAAAGCCCAGGCAAAGGCAGGGACCTGAGGCTTCAACTACAGGGTGAATTCAGAGATCTGGTTGAATTCTCCACCTGCCTGGGTTTTTCTTGCTTCTCTCTTGGGACTCGATGCCAAAGCTCAGTGGATAAGCAGGTGTTGAAGCCTCAGCTCTCCCTTATGCTAACATGGGCTTTGAAAGAGATTTCTCTCCCCATTAAAACTCAAGAAGCTTCAGCCTCATTAATATTGGCATAAAGTAGGAAGCTGTTAATGCAATTTTTCTGGTGCTGGCCAGATTTTAGCTGAGTTGAGCTGACTTTTCCCTCTCAGAAGGTTTTGGTCTGGTTTTGTTTGCTGAGATTGGTACAAAACAGCTTTCGGCAGGAGGATGGTGAGGGCACCTCTTTCTGTAGCACTCTCAAGTGATCCAATTACATTTTTCTCAGAAATTATTTTGTTAAATCCCTCAGAACAGTGTTTCCTGCCACTTGCTTTCTCCTTCTGAGTTTTGAAATAAGCTCCTTCAAGGCGCTTTTATGTTGCTTCCTTGGTATTTGCACCAGGATTTTCTTCCTTAAAGGGTCAAAATAGGTATCCTTCCTTGCTGGGTGTTTGGACTTGGGAGTCTTAGCAGTGCTTAACTCCAAGGCTGATATCTGCTGTGATCATCTGGGTTATTTAAAACCTAAAATTTGCCCTTTTCTTCACCCCCAAAATGGGAAGAAGTCAGGTTTGTAAGTGAAACTGTAAGATTTTTGGTATCTTCAAAAATAATGATTGGGATGGAGCCTTCATGGTTTGTTCTGTTTAAATGGGATGCAGAATGGATGGGTGAACGTGGAGTTGGAATTTCAAAGCATGCTTGTGGGTGTCACAAGGAAGATGACAGCATTGTGTGTGAGGCCGAGCAGAATTTGCTCCAGTTTGCTGAAGTTCTTAAAAGCAGCTGTTTTGAGTGTGGCTGTTTTGCTAAAAGTATCTGATGCCAGGTTCATACCATCCCAACCCCTGATTCTGCAGAGATTATCTTAAATCAGAACAAAATCAGCCTCAGACAAGACATAGTACAGGAGACATCAGCCAAATAACATCTTGAAATTCAAGCAGCCTGTGAAGGGTTCGGAGTGACCCATTACAGTGTGCTTGCAGGACATTTTATTTTATTTATTCTTTCCCTGTATTAGATCTTCCATCCACAGGGGGAATGATAACAGAATTGCATCAGGAAGAGAAAATGATACTTTTTATCCTCGGATGATTAAAAAGAGCCACTGCTCAAACCTGGCCTGAGGGGGGAAAAAAAAAACCAACAAAAAACAACACAAAAACAAAAGCCAGGAAAGGGGTTTTACAGGAGATCAACCCTTTACCCAGCTCAAAGCAAACCACTGATTGATGGGGTTTAAATCCTTGTTGCCAAAACACTCCTTTTCATTCCCAGGGCTGCGCTGGCTCCCTGGTTCTGGAAGTTGGTGTTTGTCCAGGACAGGCTGTCAGAGATGTGTGTTTTTAAAAGTCCATTCTGTCCATCGAATGCCAGTCCTGACACAGGCAGGAGCAGGCAGCTGGGGCCATGCCTACAGGAGGAGAAAAGCAGTTGTTAAAAAGAGAGTTTTAAAATCACCATTGAAGCAGAGTGTGTCTTCTTAGCTATCTGCTGTTAGAGGAACTTTGATGCAACCTTTTGCAATGCCTTTAAATTCCCAGCAGCAAAGCAGATACAGTAACAATACCCTGTGGGTCTGTTTATGAAGCTTAATTAAAGAATTGTTTATAAAGCATTCGAAGATCCTAGAATGAAAGGAGCTGGAACCATGCAATACACTGGTTTAATTCCATAGAGCTGCTTTAAAGGCTGAGGAGGAGGAGGCTGGTACTCTGCCGTGTTGGTGGCAATGAGACCAGCTGGAAAGAGCTGCTCTCAGCATTTGCAAGGAGGCTGGGATTGCACTTTGGTTATTATTTGCCCTACAAATCACAGATTTTCTCTTCCCATGTGCACCCTCCATAAGATCTGCTGACGTGAGCTCTGGGGTGTTTTGAGGCTCAGAGCACAGGTACTGATGGGGGCTAATTAAAGACATTAAGGGTCCCTTGGGCTCTGCAAGAGCTTCCATGTTATCCTGGGTGTTATACCTCCATAAGGGAAGGAGAGAGGAGGAGTTGGTGTTTAGATGCAGAATCAAATCCATCCCAGCTGCTAGCACCAGCTTTGAATTTTGCCTCCTTCTCCATGATATAGAAATGCTCGATCCCTTTACCTTGCCCCCAAGGACCCACCACAGCACCCAGAGCCCCTTTAAGCTCTGCAGAGACAAGAAGGATGCAGCAAATGGGGCTTTATACTTACAAGGTGATTTCCTGGGGAGGTGAGATCCCACCATAATGCACAGCTGAGATGTTCTGTGCTATGAGAGGGGAGGGTTAAACCCCAAGCCCAGATGCCTTCAATAGCTATATTTCATAGAACTGTAGAATCATAGAACGGTTTGAGTTGGAAGGACCGTAAAGATCATCTAGTTCCGCGCACACACACACACGCCATGGGGACACACCTTCCAGTAGACCAAGCTACTCAATGCCCTGTCCAACTGGCCTTGAACACCTGCAGGAAGGAGTCATCCACGACCTCCCTGAGCAACCTGTTCCAGTGTCTTAGCACCCTCAATGTGAAGAGTTTCTTCCTAATCTCTAGTGTAAATCTCCCCTCTTTCATCTTAAATCCATCCCCCCCTTGTCCTATCACTACAAGCCTTTGTAAAATGACCCTCCCTAGCTTTCATGTAGGCACCCTTCAGGTACTGGAAGGCTGCTTAAGGTATCCCCAGAGCCTTCTCATCTCCAGGTGGTCCAAGCAGTAGCAGGATCAAGCACATAGTCACCAATCCATAAAATTCCTCTCTCCCCACTGCTGAGCTGATGGGGAGCAACACATAGACAGAAACGTGCAGACTTGCTCCCATCCCAGCAGCACACTTGTGTGACATCTGGCCACCCTCAGCTCTGCCAAGAGCTGAGCATCACAGAAGGGTTTGAACTTTGGAGGAATCCGGGTGGCCCGGTTTGGTCCATTCCCCATGTGCAGGCATGTGAAATCTCACAACCCCTCCAAAGCATTTTCAGATGCTTCTGCCAGCTTCCTCATCCAAAGCCTGTTTACGTGCACAGCTTCTTCCATAACTGGCCAATCTCCACCTAAGGATGTTGTTTCTGAATTCTTGCAATGCCTGCCCTTTCCTTTGCAGAGAGCTCCTGACCAAGCCTTGCTCTTTTTTTTTTTTTTTTTTTTTTTTTTTTCCTTTTTTTTTNTTTTTTTTTTTTTTTCCCGTTTTAATCTAAAAGGTGCACGCAGTCGTCTGGCATCTGTTGTTTTCCAGCTACCTGCTCTCAGTTCACTGCAGCCCCTGGGGTTTCACTGAAAGTCCATGTTATGCCTCTGGTTTTGAGGTTACCAAGCAAATACACTGAGTCTTTCTCTTGCAGCTTATGAGACACTTGGGATTGAGCCTGATTCTCTATGGAGGTCTTGCAAGTCCTACTGCATGTGGGGATCCACTCTTTCCACGTGGCACTGTGGCTTAGCCACAATATGCCTCTCTTTTCCCTCAAACTGCCTGTTGTGGTGGTGTCCCACAACTCAGGGTGAAGTGATTGCTCCTGTTGCTTGTTATTTGAGAGGAGTGGGAATGGTTCATATGAGCTTTGTTAGGTTTTAATGGCTCTGACTGCATATTTGTTTGTTGTAGCTTAAGACTTCTGGTGGTTTGCTCTGGAAGTCATCAAAGAATATGCAGATGCACTTAAAACTGGGCGAAGGAAGAGGAGATACTCTTTGCCCTTATCACAGTGCTAGTTTTGAGGTGCTCAAGCCCTGGAATTAGCCCATATCAAAAACCATGTTAGTTTTGGGCTAGACAGCCCAGTCTGAGAAGGTTGACCAAGCTCGGGAGAAAAAGATGAGTTCCTTCATGATGGTACAATAATCCTGTATCATCTGCTACTGTCTGAAGAGCTGAGATGCTGTTTAAAGAACTGTCTGTGCCACCACAGTTTCTCTCTCTATTTCACATGTGTCTGCTTAGACTATGTGCTGTTTGGTGGAGAGACCACACAATTAATGTTCAAGGATGGGGAGATGCCCTCATCCTGGACATCTGGTGCTGCTGCAGTACAAGGAGCTTTAATGAAGGGCTGAGGAGCAGGGGGCTGCAATGCAACAACAGCTTTCCATGGCCCAAAGCAATCTTGGGACTGCATGGGGAGAAGTCACAAGTCACACTTAGAGGGCTTTTAGCGTGACACATACTAAATTTGGAGCTCAAGCCTGTGCCATGATTCAGGAGGAACTGCTGACTTTGCACTGCTCCTTTCTACCCCTTTACAATGTGACTACCTAGGGCCATGCTGACACTGGTATTTTTCTTATAGCTGAACTTCCAGGTGATGGGTATCAGTGTCCTCAACTCCTTCCACAGCCAAGAGGGACAGTTTCCTTCCAGGATGACTTAGCCTGCTCCAAGTCAGCTGCTGGGTCTGAATTGCAAATAGTGCTAGAAATAGTGAGTGCCTGGGGGAGTCTTGGGAAATGCCAGCAGTAACTACTGCCTTCCAGGAGTGCAAAGCTCTGCAATGGGTTATTTGGGGTGGCCTTCTTGGATGTATAGCATCATAGAACGTTTTGAATTGGAAGGGACCTTTAGAGGCCATCTAGCCCCCTGCAGTCAGCATGTCTTGCCGAGGAAAGGAAGCTCCTCCATGTCCCACATCTTGCTAAGGGAGGAGGTGGAGGACAGGACACAGCCTCAAAGCCACTCATTTTAGAGAATCATAGAATGATAGAGTTATGGAAAGGACCTTTAAAGGTCCAACCCCTTGAAGTAAGCAAGGATATCCTCAACTAGATCAGGCTACTCAGAGCCCCAAACGACCTGAAATATTTCCTGGGGTAGGGCATCTACCACTTCTCTGGGTAACCTGAGCTACTGTCTCACCAGCATCAGTATAAACAATTTCTATCTTAGGTCTAGTCTAAATCTATCCTCTTTAAGTTTAAAACCATCATCCCCTGTCTTATCACAACAAGCCCTGCTAAAATGTCTGCCTCCATTTTTCTTACCAACTCTTTTAAGTACTGAAAGGCCACAAGAAGATCTCCCTGAGAGCCTTCTCTTCTCCAGGCTGAAGAACTCCAACTCTCTCAGTCTGTCTTCTCAGCAAAGAGGTTCCAGCCCTCTTATCTTTGTTGTGGCCTCCTCTGGACCTGCTTCAACAGGACATCCTGTGCTGAGGACTCTAGAGTTGGACACATCACTGCAGGTGGGGTCTTACTAGGGTGCAGTAGAATATATATGCATGCAGATATATGCTTGACTTGAGCCCTAATGTGTCTCAGAGCCAACCTTTCAAACCAAATACTGCTGAAAGCCATTGCAAACCACCAAATGCCAGGTGCTGCACTTTGGTCACAACAACCCCAAGCAACACTACAGGCTTAGGGGAGAGTGGCTGGAAAGCAGCCTGATGGAAAAGGATCTGGGGGTGCCAGTACTGTGGCCAGGTGGCCAAGAAGGCTGCTGGCATCCTGGCCTGTATCAAGAACAATGTGTCCAGCAGGAGTAGGGAAGAGATTGTGCCTCTGTACTCGGCCCTGGTGAGGCCACAACTTCAGTACTGTGTTCAGCTCTGGGCACCATGCTATAGGAGAGACACTGAGGTCCTGGACTTGTGTCCAGGGAATAGCCACAAGGCTGATGGGGGGTTTAAAGGGCATACAGCTGAGGGAGATGGGTACGTTTAGTCTGGAGAAGAGAAGGCTAAGTGGAGATCTTATTGCTCTCTACAATTACTTGAAAGGAGGTAGCAGTGAGGCTGTTATCGGTCCCTTCTCCCAAGCGACTAGCAATAGAATGAGGGTGAACAGGCTTAAGTTATTCCAGCAGAGATTTATGTTGGATATTAGGAAAATTTGATTTACTGCATTAGAGGTCATGCATTGGAACAGGCTGCCCAGGGAGGTGGTGGAGTCACCACCTCTGGAGGTGTTCAAGAAAAGTGTAGATGTGGTGCTTCAGGATATAGTTTAGCGGTGGTGGTAGCTGGGTTGAAGTTGGACTCGATGATCTCAAAGGTCTCTTCCCACCTTAATGATTATATGCTTTTGTGATTCTATGTCACATCAGCCCTAACATGACAAAACCCCTCTGTCCTTCAAGAGATAGAGTGAAGTTGCTCCAAACCCCAAAGGCGCCAATTTCCTCCACCGATCATTTGCTTATTGGGCCCCAGGCGGTCTTGCTTAAGCTTTTCTCATCACTAAATGTGGCTGGTTTGTAAACCTGTGCATCTCTGCTGCTGTTGCTGCTCTGCATGTTGCAGGCCCCTTTTCTGTCCTGTAGATAATGTACATCTGATGGCTTGCTTGGCCCAAGGCCAGAAGCGCTTGGCAGACATCAGTGACAGTTTGGTGACAAAGTACTGGAAGGAGACAGGGAGAATGCAGAGAACTTATTAAAATTAACTCAGTGTTAATGCCTCAACACCCAGCTTAGAGCAGAAGAGCCTTTATTTTTGGCTAGTTTTTGCATAACAGGAGTTACGCAAAACAGGCTGGAGAGGTGGGTCCAGGCCAACCTCATGAAATTCAGCAAGGCCAAATGTAATGTCCTGCACCTGGGTAGGCACAATCCCAAGCACAAATCCAGGCTGGGTGGTGAATGGCTGGAGAGCAGCCCTGGTGAAAAGGACCTGGGGGTCTGGATTGATGAAAAGCTCAACATGAGCCTGCAGTGTGCATGCAGCCCAGATAGCAACCGAGTGCTGGGCTGCATCAAGAGCAGTGTGGGCAGCAGGGCAGGGAGGGGATTCTGCCTTTTTACTCTCCTCTTGTCAGACCCCACCTGGAGTATTGTGTGCAGTTCTGGAGCCCCCAGCACAGGAAGGACATGGAACTGTTAGAGTGAGTCCAGAGGAGGCCACGAAGATGCTCAGAGGGCAGGCTATGAGAATTAGGGCTCTGCAGATGAGAAGAGAGAAGGCTTTGAGGAGACCTTAGAGTAGCCTTCCAGTATCTGAAGGGTGCCTACAGGAAGGCTGGGGAGGGATTATTGACAAGGTCTTGTAATGACAGGGCAAGAGGCAATGGGTTTAAACTGGCAGAGGGGAGATTTAGACTGGATGTCAGGAGGAAGTTCTTTCCAGTGAGGGTGGTGAGGCACTGGCACAGGTTGCCCAGGGAGGTTGTGGCTGCTCCCTCCCTGGAGGTGTTCAAGGCCAGGTTGGAGGAGGCCTTGAATGACCTGTACTAGTGGGAGGTGTCCTTGCCTATGGCAGAGGGTTGGAACTAGATGATCTTTGAGGTCCCTTCCAACCTAAACCATTCCATGGTTCTATGATTCAGTGCTGCAGAAGTATCTGATTTTAGATGCAAGAAGCAACCTGCCAGGTTCAGATTTGGCTTTCGGCATGGCTCAACTTGAACATAATGTCCAATGTCTCACATGTCTATGTAGTGCTTAGGCTGGGTGGCAGCAGAAAGGGAATGGGTCCTAGTTTGGGCAATCTGGGATGAGCAGCTTTGTGAGGAAATGAAAAGTGGAAGTGCTGGTGTTGCCAGCTCTTCTGCAGTTGTGAGGAAGTTGCTTTTTCCTCCCATTGAAGGACCCAACATAAGGTAGGTTCAGACACTTAACCAAACTGTTTAACATTGGATCCGAGTTGTCCTTGAATCCAGCTGCTGTTAGTGCAGAGAAAGAGGGACAATGTCAAGTTGCACAAGCCACACCAGGGAAGGTTTAAGTTGGGCACTAGTAAAAATTTCTTCCCCAGAGGGGTTGTTCAGCATTAGAACAGGCTGACCAGGAAAGTGGTGGAGTCCCCATCCCTGGAGGTGTTTAAAGGCCATGTAGGTGTGGTGCTGAGAGATGTGGTTTAGTGGTGACCTAGCAGTGTTGGGTTAATGATTGACCTTGATGGTCTTGAAGGTCTTTTCCAGACAAAATTACTGTATGATCTGAAGGCAGTTCACATGTGTCTTGGGATAATTTAGCCCCTAGAGATGATCGTCTCCATACGTGCTCCTAAAAGGGTCTGTTACACTAAAAATATCCAGGAAACCATTGTGTTGCATTACAGCAACATAAGGCTTAAAGGCATCCAAAAATGTGAATTTCAGGATTTGGAAGGTGTGGTGGGTCAGGAGTAGACCCTGAAGGGTTGAAAACAGAAAGACAGGTAAGAAGGACACGGTCTTTGAGTTTAGAATCCTGTTCGAAGGCAGGTGCTGGACAGATATGCATTAAAACATCCTCCAAAGTGGACAAGGTAATATTTTCTTTCTGAATTAATCCTATTTTAGATGTTGCTTTGAGGTCTCACTTGCATTTTTAGCATCTTTAATAAAATTTGGATGAATCCAGCAGCTTTCTCTCTACCTTACAAGCTCTGTGTGCATGGGGCTTTGGTCTTATGCCACATGGCTTGTAAGGGTGGCGAAAGGGAGGAGAAAGGTCATTTTCCAGTGGAAGAAGAGTAAGTCTTTAGTTATTAATGGCCAAGGCTGAAATTTTCTCTCTCAGCCTTAATTGGTTTTAACTGGAAGGAGAAATTGGCTTAGAGTTATTTAGATGTATTACTTACAGATATGTTAAATCTGTTGTAGGGAAATGAGGAGACAACCTTGTCAGGCATTTATTCTAAGTGGCTTCTGCTAGATACAGGCAGGCAAAGAAGAGAAGCCACTAGATTTCTGACTTTGACAAAGAGGACTTGAAAGACTCTGCAGCAGGGTATGGAGAAGCCGTGTTCGAAAAAGTCCTTCTTTGAAACCTAATAGCAAAGCTCTTTTATTTTATTTATTGTTTTGGTGGTGGTGGTTTGGGGGTTTTGGCTTGTTTGTTTTTCTTTTTTCTCATATTAAAGACATGAGGATGAGATAAAACATTCATTCCATCATGTACAAATATGGGGGGTGGGGAATTGGAAAAGTTTAAATGATCTTGCTGCAGCCTCTGGAGAGAGGACAGCTCTCAGTGTGACTATCATCAAGATACTGTGTGCCCGAAGAATGAGAAAAAGCAGAGTAAAGCGATGAGCTTCCCGGCACACATCCAGGTTGCAGTGGTTACACTAGAATAACAGCAAGTAACCAAGCTCCCACAGATAGGTAGGTAGGTAGGTA
>VWYK01127874.1:5563-17148 GCA_013399775.1 Semnornis frantzii | reverse complement strand
TCTATGATTCTATGATCTTCTTTAACCTGAGGGTGGTAGGGCTGCCTTTCTCTGGAGCCATTTATAACCCACTTGGACATCATCCCATCCTACCTTCTCTAGGTGAACCCGTTCTGGCAGGGAAGTTAGACTAGGGAATCTCCAGAAGTCCTTTCTAATCCCTACCATTCTGTGATTTAAGATATCTCTGCACTGAGCACCAAGTTAAGCAGCTTATTTGCTCTCTTGGTTTGCCCCAAAGTGGGTTGGGATGTTCTTTCATTACAGGGCAGCAGGGATGCTGGAAAGTTCAGGGTAGCAATTCCTCATCCCAATCTAGCTAGATCTGCCAGCTCCCTTTTCTCCATCACTTTTGTTAA
The DNA here is from genome assembly GCA_013399775.1 of Semnornis frantzii. Classification (NCBI taxonomy): domain Eukaryota; kingdom Metazoa; phylum Chordata; class Aves; order Piciformes; family Ramphastidae; genus Semnornis; species Semnornis frantzii. The sequence goes on along the minus strand of VWYK01127874.1, from coordinate 16,789 downwards.
TGTATGTTTTGGCAGAGGTAAAAATGTTCTGAACGTCCACCAAATATCTGCCATGTTACTGTGCCAACAAGCATAAGTCATAAACATGATGAATATTTGCCTGCCTGTTGCCAGCAATCACAAGTGGTCACAAGTCAGTGTCACCACCACGTTTCACTCAAGCTCTCAGGGTTTCAGCAAGAGACAGTGTCTGAGTCGCTTTTCTCACCGTCAGCCTTGTAGGGTGAAATTCACAAAATCCCAGCGTGGTGGGGAGTTGGAAGTGACTTCTGAAGAACATCTAGTCCAATACTCCTGCTAAAGCATGGTCATCCAGGGTAGGAGCACAATGTCCAAGTGGGCTTGGAATCTCTCCAGAGAAGACTCTACAACCTCTCTGGGCAACCTTCTCCAATGCTCTGTCTCCCTCAAAGTAAAGGAGTTTTTCCTTAAGTTCAAGAGAAACCTTTTCTATTATAGTTTGTGCCTATTGCCTACCCCACCACTGGGCATCACTGAAAAGAGCCCAGTTTCATCCTCTTGACCTCTACCCTTTAGATATTTCCCACTGGCCTAATTACTGTGACTTGTGGTACTGCCATCATCACAGATCATCAAGATAGGTGAGTGCAGACTCCAAACCTCGGGGTCTTGAAGGTTCAATGAGGATAAACTCATCAAAGGACTGTGAAATTCTGTGGAACTTGCTGTTATAAAGAAGCTGTGAAAGAAAAACATAATTAAAAACACTCTCCTGGAGAGGATATAATTTAATCTTCTTCAGATAACCCACCACCACCAGAGAAAACAAAAGAAGAGATCTGAATCACAGTGAAAACAATGTCATTTTTTTCCTGTGTGATTTGCTGGAATTCCTTGTAACAATTTTACACTTGGTATTGAATTTAAGATCAATTATTGGGTCTTGTAAGTGAAAATTGCCAAGTTGTATTTCAGCAAGCGTGACATTTCTGTTGTGCTTGAGAGCCTCTCGGACATTTGGGTTCCACTCTCAAAAGCACAGTGTGGTTCCAGAGAAGCAACAGGGGACTAAAAGCATGGTATTTTATTGAGGAACAGAGGATTTATTAGACTCAATTAGACTCTGGGACCGTTTGTTCCTGTATCTTGCCTTAAGCAACGAGTGAATTCCAGTATTTCAGAGGCGAGAGAAAAGGAGACATGGGAAATTTTCATCATGAAATTTGGAAAGTTTTCTTAATGACCTAGAAATTTGCTCTTGCTACAGGGAAACCCCAGAACAAATTGTGAGTCCTGCAATAAAAGATAGGTCATAGAATCATCGAATCATAGAATGTTTGCTCAAAGTCCCATCCATTTTGGCCTTGAACTCTTCTAGGGAGGAGAAATCCACAACTCCTCTTGGCAGTCTGTTTTGTTTTACCACTCTCATTGTTAACATTTTGTTCCTTACATCTAGTCTAAATCTCCCTCTTCCAGTTTAAAACCATTACCCTTTGTCCTACTTTCTGTAGTCCTTCAGTACTGGAAGGTTGCTATAAGGTGTTTCTGTAGCATTCATTTCTCCAGACCAAATAACCCAAACTGCCTTAGCCTGTGTTCATAGGTGAGGCATTTCAGACTCTGATCATCTTCCAGACTTTCCTCTGGACTCCCTGCACCAAGTCCATGTCCATAACCCACAGACCTGGGCACAGCACTGCAGGTGAGGTCTCATGAGAGTGGAGTAGAGCAGCAGAATCACCTCCTTCAACCTGCTGGTCATTCTTCTTTGCACACAGACCAACATATGGGCATGTGATGACTAAACTCAGGATGAAAATTTAAACTATATTTGGGTTAAAATGAAGAGACAACTCTCTCACTTTTAAGGATGTGATATTAATAACATTTATTAAACCCATGATAGCAGCATCCTGAGACACTAGCCTTGGAAGCTAGCCTTAGTCTCCATAATGTATACAATAAAACATAGTTTATCTTCTGGGTTCCCCTGTCCAGACATATTTTCAGCAAAAAAGAGGGGTGAAAAAAAAAACCCCAACAAAAGGAAATATTATTTTCATGAAATCTGAATCGTTCCTTATCACATACTCCCCAAAAAGAAGAAAAAAAAATATGAAAATTGTAAAGAGTTGATTCTCTTAATTTCCTTGTGTCCATCTTTGTGATGAACACTGAGTGATGTGCTGCAAGCCATAAATACCAGAAATACAATAAGAGGGAGAGATAGTCATAAGGAGGTGTTCAAAAAAGATGTAGACACAACACTTTGGGATATGATTTAATGCCCATGGTGGTGTTAGGTCAAGAGCTAGACTTGGTGATCTTAGGGGTCTTTCCCAACTGAAATGATTTGGTGCTTCTAAATGCCCTCTCCAACATAGTCACCGAGTCAACTCAGGTTTTCATTGCTTCTCATGCCTGGGCTGATGGAGATATATGTTTGATCAATTAAGTCCCAGCAGGCCCTTGTAGAAAGTAAACACAAAACCTTGTGTCTGGAGGTGTATGGGAGTAGGAATCTCCTTTTTGAATGGTTGACTCCTGCAGACTCAGAACTTGGCTTGGAATGGTGCCTAACCAACCCCAGATTCAGGATGGTTGAAAGAAAGATGTATTTCCCACCACGTTAACCTCTCAGCTTGATGAACTCTACTCATGAGTGATAACTTTATGACAGAAACTTTCAGCTTCTGGCATTTTGCTCAGGACATGGTTGTGACCCTTTCTGAAAATCCTAGTTTGGTTTAGTGCAGCACAAGTGTCTCCAGGTGCCAGAAGCAGAAGTCAGGATTGGGACAAGTACAAAAGATTCCACTGCAACTGGAGAGGATATACAAAAGATCTCAGTGATGAGTCTTTCCTGATAAGCAGTTTATGTTTTGCTCTAAACAGTCAAAGGTAACAGCAGAGACCTTTTTTTCTAAGTTTTTGCTGATCTCTGAGTTTTCTGTCGTGCCCGAACTAGAATAGTGCAAGATTGACAGGACAAGGGATGATGGTTTTAAACAAAAAGAGGGAGATTCAAACTAGAGAGAAGGAAGACATTTTTGGCACTGAGGGTGCTGAAACACTGGCTCAGGTTGCCCACAGAGGTGGTAGATATTCCATCCCTGCAAATATTGAGGGTCATATTTGACAGGACTATGAGCAAGCTGATCTAGTTGAAGATGTCCCTGATGACTACAGAGTGGTTGGACTAGACAACCTTCAAAGGTCCTTTCCAAACCAAACTGTTGTCTGTTTCTGTTCTGTGATTCTAAAATGTGGCTGAAGTTGCATACAATTAGAACAGCAATGATGTCTAAGAAGCAGCTGGGTTTTTCCCTCAGTTTTGAACTGTCTGTGCACAATTGTGATGGAACAATAAGGAAAATATTTATAAGGGTTTGTTTGGGGTTTTAAAGCCTTTGGGGCTATTCTTTGCAGATGTGGAAAGCATAAAAAGAGAGTCATGGTAATTCAGACTTCCGTACCATTTCAACACATTAAGAATTTAGAATCCTAGAATCCTAGAATGGTTCTATAGATGGTTCCCGGAGCACATAAGGACACCTCAGTCAAGATATTACACCACCATAAATGATGCAAACTACATTTCATCTGGTTTACTTGGAAACGAGTACTGTGATTACCTACTCTGGCTTCTTCTGTGCTGAGACACAAAATCATGGAACCATCACAGAATCACAGAATAGTTTGGGTTGGAACGGACCTTAAAAATCATCTACTTTCAACCCCTTCATAATGGACAAGGACCACTCTCACTAGACCTGGTTGCCCAAGGCCTCATCCAACCTGGTCTTGAACACCTTTAGGAAGAGGGCATCCAAGACCTCCCTGGGCAACCTCTTCCACTGTCTCACCACTCTCTCTGCAAAGAATTCTTTCTCATTTCTGGTCTAAATCTACCCTCTTCAAGTTTCAATCCATTCCCTCTCAGCCTATCCCTTCAAGCTCTTGTAAAAGATCCCACCTCAGCTTTCTTATAGCCCCCATTCAGGTACTTGATGGCCACTATAGGGTCTCTCTGGAGCCTTCTCTTCTTCAGGCTGAACAACATAAGAGTTAAGACCATTCTCAATTTAGTTCAGTGCTGATTTCTATTTCAAGTCTAATAAGCATGCTAAAACTTAACATTTAAATCAGAAAAAAATAATCACTATAAGAAAGAAAAAAAATAGAAAGCTCTTCTTGGATTAAGAGTTACAGGGGTGGAGAATCCATCACAACATTCATTAAGCAGATAAAATAGTTAACACCACAGTGTTACAAATGTATTTCTTAATTCCTCCTCTAAATTAGAACTCTGCAAATAATTGATATTTTGCTTCACTGGGCAAATTAAAAATAAAAAAGAAATAAATTGATAATGAAAGAAAACATTCTGGCATGAATGAACTCCTCAATTTGTAAACTGTAACACTGCTAGGAAGATCTGAGAAATGAAGTCTAATTATAGTAGGACTGCAACTGTAGTAATGAGGGACTGGAGAGTGTGACTGATAAGCATAAGATAAAGGTCTAATAGGCATGATGTGTACTATAAAGGTCTAACAGGCACAACCTTTTGACAACTAACCAAAGCCTACCTGAGACATCTCTGGGGTTGTGCAGAGGACAGGGATCCCAAGAAATGTTTGGAAATTATATTTAAAAGTGAAGAATTTCCAGCAAAGATGTGGCTCTGATGGTGATTGAATTTTTCATGTAATCTTTGTGCAGGGACAAGGTAATTAGCCAGCTGAAACGTGCACATCAGGAGATTACCAGCAGTAGGGGAAAGCATGATACTGAAAGAGGAACATAATCCTCTGGATCTGGGCTGCTGGGCAGCTGGACCCTGCTGTTTGATGGCTTATTAATAGTATATAGTATTTGGCTTGATGTCTAACGTGCTACACCAAATGACAAAAGTATAGGACAAATCCAACCTTGAGTCCAAGTGTCCATTTAGAGGAGATGTAGGGGGTGCGAAAGGTGATTAGCTGTGGAACAAGCAACTATTTCCTGTAGGTGAAGAAATCCTGAACAGAAGTGAGGTGAGGTGAGGTAAGGCAAGGCCAAGGGAAGAGCAAAGGCAAGGCAAGGCAAGGCAAAGCTCTTGCCATTTGCATCCTGCTGACCACATTATTACTGATACAAGCCAGGTTGTTGTTTGTCTTCTTGGCCACCTAAGAACACTTTGCTCTATGTACTTTCCAAGCCAGAGATGCTTCTTTGTTTGAAAGCTTGATGACGTTTTTATTCCATGGCATTGTGAATTTGCCAGAGGGATAATTGAACCTATATGATAAAATCATAGAATTATTTCAGTTGGGAAAGACCTTGAAGATCATCAATGTCATGATGTAGGCTGCCAGGTGAAAGCAGTTATTCCCAAGTGTCGTGATAGGCTTAAGCAGACCTTATACATGTCCTGGTTTGTCCAGACCTGTTTTCCTGTTCTCTCCTCCTTCTGTTTTGGGGAGAAGCAACCATGGGAAAGAGGGCAAAGAACCTGGAGCCACTGAGTCTGAGGGCCCTGGCTTGCCCAGACTTGTTTTGCATCCTATGGTAAACAAGGTACACACAGTTGCCTTGTGCAAGGCCTGTGTTCTGCCCAAATCTGGGTAAAGTAAGCCTATGATTTCACCTAATATGGTCAGGCTTGGCAAAGTGCCATCCTGATTGGCTAATCTGTGTCCAAAGGCCCATTCATTAGTCTTGATGAGGGATGAGCAAGTAACAAAATGTGCTCTCTACCATTGTATTCATGGTGCTGCTGCTGCCTCATTGCATCCTGAACTGTGTAGAACTCCACTACGGGAGCAGGCTCTAAATGCCTGCAGGCTATTGGCCTGCACAGTCAGCGTGACATTGTGCCAAGACTGCACATGGCATTGCATCCTGCCTACCCCGCTGCAAGGCTTCTGCTGAATGGGGAATCAAGAGGAACCATGTCAGAGTCTGTGCCATACTCCCTGAGAAAAGAACCTGGGAAACTCCAAAGCCTCTAATGGCTTTGAGACCACTGCAGCAACCCTGCCACGTGCTCTGGGTACTGTCCAATAATATTTTGTGAGCAAATACTTCAAGCCTCTTGTAATCACTAATTGCCTTCGACCATGAGCAGAAAGGAGCTTCCTGAGTCCATCTCGTTGGCTAAGCAGGATAATTAACTGCAAGTGATATAGTGACCGCTAAAACATTTTCTTCCAGTAAAATATTTGTGTTTGCTGGTTACCTTTCAAAGTGTTCCAGTATTGCCTGTTCCCTCTGTGTACGAATTTCCAAACCCTGCATTTCGAACCTTGTAAATAAGTTTTCTGGTGAGATTTAATGTTAATAAACAATTTTCATAGTTATTAACAATCTCTGCCTGGATATCAAAATTAATATCCATTATGAATTTTGCATCATCTGGAACACCAAGTCATAAATTTTGGCTAAAATATCTCTGACCATTAGACAACTCTGCATAGAAGAAATAGTGATCATCAGACCCATAGGCAAAAGCACTGGGAGTTTGTCACCAATGTTTGGGGGTTTGTCACAAACCATGAGTGGAGGAAGGATGAGTGCACACAAATAGGTGATTTCAGTAGCTCTGTAGGCTCTCAAAAGGCAAATATTTGGAGAGGCAAGGAAGAAGATCTCTGACAATCCCCATTACTACCTTGAAGAGCATGTAAGAGAGAAAGTTTCTAATTTTTCAGGAGTGAGATCCAAAGCTATTTGGAACCTGCTGTTTGGCTGATTAAAGCCCAGTGATTTAAAATGTCTGGTTTTGAGCAAACCTGTCTCATTTGTTTCTACTCTCCCAAAACATAACCTTGCCAATTGACTGAGCAGTGACACACTGTGTTCTGTCTCTATACAGTTATTTTTATTCTTAAAAAAAATCAGAAAGAAATAAACCAGAAGAGAGAGACACAGAGCAGTGCAGTAACCTGTTGAGACATGCCAAATGCTTTGGAGTTTTCACACACTTGATGTTTGCCTTGACATAGATTGAGGCCAACATTGTTAATTCAGAAGAACATTTTGTTTATTGGGAACGTGCTGTGAATTACAGTGGAAAGTCAACTGACAGAGGCTGTGAAGTTGCCCAGCCCTGTGGATAAGCTGCTTTCATAGCTCAAAGCCCTGTGAAGCTGGGTTCAATGTGGATATCCTTCAAGCAATTCCCTGGCCAAAGGTGAGTGGTCCACAGATAAAGTTTTGATGCCTACTGATTTCCAGGGCTTCATTTCTTCATTACTCTCAACTGAGGTCTAAAAAGTTTGTTACTCCATCAAGCCTTAATATTGTAGTGAGGTGAGGATCAGTCTCTTCTCTTTAGTGACAAAATAAGAGGATATGGCCTCCTGGGGAGGTTTATGCTGCACACTAGAAGAAACTTCATCACTGAAAGTATTATTAAACACTGGAACAGGCTTCCCAAGGACATGGTTGAATTCCCATCTCTGGAGGCATTCAAATGAAGTGGAAATGTGCTGCTGAGGGACACAGCTTAGTGATGACATGACAGTGATGGGTTAACAGTTGGATTTGATGATTATAAAGGTCTCTCCAACCAAATAATTCTATGATTCTATGAAAATCTGTGGACTGATGAGCTAAATGTCTGAGGAATCAGGCATCATGGCGATATTTCCTGACTACTACTAGTTACTTACACAATAGCATGTGCATGACTTGTAATGAGGTCCTGTGGAAAACAGGCAGATGCTCTGTGTGTATCCCTGTGCATATCACTGGTTGTCTGGACCAGCCACTTAAATATGTCTATAATCCATACCAATAAAGCTAAAGGGCAAATCTGCAGAAAGTACTGCAGACAACACCAAATCGAGTGGTCCACTTGACACCTCAGAGGGATGGGATGCTCCCCAGAGTGACCCAGACAAGCTTGAGAAGTGGGCTTATGTGATCTTCATGACGTTCAAATAAAGCCAAGTGCAAGGTCCTGCACAGGGGTTTGGGTAATCCTCAGTATCATTAGAGGCTGGAGGATGAAGGTGAGAGCAGCCCTTTGGAAAAGGAGTTGGGAGTACCGGTAGATGAAAAGCTGGACATGAGCCAGTAATGTGTTCTTGCAGCCCAGAAGGCCAATCTGTCCTGGGCTGCATCCAAATAAGCATGGGCAGCAGGTCAGGCAAGGTGATTCTGCCCCTCTCATCTGCTCTGTAAGACCTTACTTGCAATATTCCATCCAGCTCTGGAGTCTTCAGCACAGGAAAGGCATGGACCTGTTGGAGCAGGTCCAGAGGAGGCTGCAAAAATGATCAGAGGTCTGGAACCCCTCTGCTGTGAGGGCAGGCTGAGAAAGTCTGGAGAAGAGGAAGCTCCAGAAAGACCTTACTGTGGCCTTTCAGTACGTAAAGAAAATCTAATGTGATCCTGTTATGACAAGACAAGGGGTGATGGTTTTAAACAAAAAGAGGGAGATTCAAACTAGAGAGAAGGAAGAAATGATTTACAGTGAGGGTGGTGAAACACTGTCCCTGGTTGCCCAGAGAGGTGGTAGATGTCCCATTCCTAGCATCATTCAAGGTCAAGAGCAATCTGATCTAGTCAAAGATGTCCCAGTCGACAGTAAAGTATGAGAACAGACCAGTGCAAGACCTACATTTTAGGGAAAAAACCCAAACAGATGGCATCTAATTGATGGCTAATTAGTCAGCAAAAAAATGGATGTGGAGGTTGTCTAGTTTTGTTGTTGTCTCCTCTTGCCACGCAGAATTCAATACCCGGAGCCTAGACTAGTGAAATCACATTGTGGATCCCTGTCCCTAGGGCAACCTGCAAGATGCTGCCCTGTTTGAAACACAACCAGAAAAGAAAATAAATGTGGAGTGCATTTGGTGTGTGGTTTTACTCAAGAAATACTTTAAAGCATCAAAAGACTCTGCTTATCTCATCCACATCACTAAATGGGCAACACTAGAGGAGTTTTGACCATTTTGAGAAGAGCTCAGTGGTCTACCAGGAAGTATTGATTACAGTAAATGATGTCTCCTGACAAGCTCGCTCAGTGCCAAGTCAATCATGAATGAGTTTATGAAGCTGTCTGCTCCATTTAGGCTGCCCAAGGTAGTCCTGCAGGGTTTCTCTGAAGGAAATGAAAGAGCAGCTCTGCTGCAATACCTAATGCATCTTTCTGACAGAGAAGAAATAAAATGTAGCTGGATTTACCCTGTGAATTCTACTGAAACAAAGGACTTGATGTGGAGCTGCTAGGGAGGGGAGCCTAACACTCCATCCATGAATTGGAGAAAGAATTTATCCTCCTTATGAAAAGAACATCCACAACTCTCCTCTTTCAGTCGGATGGGATACTGCTAAGTCATAAGACTACAATCGGATCCTTGTGGGAGTATCTGAGAGCTTTAAATGCTGCCATGACTTGCGGATCCCTCCACCATGAGGCTTGGAGGTATTGGTCAACATCTGACTAAATATGAGCCAGCATTGTGCACAGGTGGCCAAGAAGGCCAACAGCATCCTGACTTGTATCAGGGATACTGTGATCAGCAGGATTAGGGCAGGGATTGTCCCCCTCTTCTTGGCACTGGTGAGGTTACACCTTCAATACTGGATTCAGTTTTGGTCCTCACTCCAGGAAGGACATTGATGTGCTGGAGAATGTGTAAAGAAGGTAAATGAAGCTGGTGAAGGATGTAGAGCCTACATCTCTAGGGAAAAGAGACCAACACCCACCTATCAAGTCCAATAAGATTGGTTTTATGGCTTACAAAATAAATTCCAAGTTGCAATCAAAGCTTTTATATTCATACACTTGCTTGGAGAAACTTCAGGGAAGTGAGAGATGTTGGAAATATTTCAATTGTCAAAGGAAACAGTTGACAAATGAGCTTTTCCTCTCGCTTTATTGCAGGGTAATTATAAGGAGTGGGATCTACATTACTGGCTTCAAAGATGATAACAGTTGTGTGTGAGACAATTCATCTGCATGACTTGACTTGCAAGAGTCACACCTATGTGATTTTATTTGTTCTATCACCTGCTCTTTTCTCTGTTAACCAAGCAGCAAGAATTCATCTTGCTTTGATTTGTAAATATTAAAATGCACTACTCGGATTTGTTTATTTTCCCTACGAAAGGTTTGGAAAGCCACCAGAGAGAACTGGGAAGCCACAGCCTCTCTGTATTGCCTTCACATTCTGTTCTGAGCTCCCTAGTTCAGGAGAGACAGAGAACTGTTTGAGAGGGTACAGGAAAGGGCTACAAAGATGATTAAAGGATTAATCTCTCTTATGATGAAAGGATGAGGGTCCTGGGGCTTTTTACCTTGTAGAAGAATAGACTGTGAGAGAATCTTCTCAATGCTTATAAATATAGAGAGGGTGGATGTCAGGAATGCAGGGTCAGTCTTTTTTCAGTGGTGCCTAGAGACAGGACAGGAGGTAACAGACACAAACTTAACATATCAAGTTCCATCTAAACATGATGAGGAACTTCTTTACTTTGAGAATGACATAGCACTGGAACTGACATAGCACTGGAACAGGCTGCCTACTGAGAGGTGGAGTGTCTGTCTCTTGAGGAATCAAAGCCCACCTGGACACCACCTTGTGCACTCTGCTCTAGGTGAACATGCTCTGCTGAGAAGGTTGAACTAGGTGGGGAGGTTGGACTAAGTGGTCTCCAGTGGTACCTTCTAATCCTCACCATTCTCTGATTCTGTATTAGATGTGCATCCCTCTCTGTGAGCAGTGGTGTGCTTCCCTCAGCTAACTGCCATTCAAATGCTCTTGGTGTGTGCAAAGCAGCGTGGACTGACACAGGGATCAACAACCTTCTCTGAGTGACATGCTAGACTATTTTTCTCTCATAAATCAGGTGAGATATGAAGATATGAGATACAAGATGGAAAAAAATGCAGTGGAGACCAACAAATGCAAGATATGAAAGGTGGTGTCTAGAACTGGATTTTTTTTGTTGTTGTTTTTTGGTTTTGTTTTTTTTTTTTCTGCAGTGGCTTTAGTTGTATTCGAAGGTCTTCGGAAACTGCTGTAGATACCTCTTTGGAAGCTGTGATTTCCAGTCCAGCATAGCATTATTTATATTGGAACAGCTATGCTTTATGAAGCTCTCCAAGGACTGATCATTGTTGCTCAGAAAAATGATGTAGTATGGATTTTGGAGGCAGACAGACACTTTTCCATGACCATGCTTCCTCAGCAAGGGAACTATTTCCTTTCCTCCAAATCTGTCATTTTGAGGAAAAAAAAAAAAAAAAAAAAAAAAAAAAAA